>CM053037.1:173387490-173397490 GCA_028564925.1 Lithobates sylvaticus | reverse complement strand
AAAGTTCAGTGGTGAATCTACAGCAAGAGCTCTGCAAGTCTACAGCATTGAAGTTCAGTCACAGTGACCCCTGTGGTGGGATGACTATTGCACAACATAACTGAACCAGAACTAGCAGACTTGCAGATTGTTTGCAAAGAAATTTGATCTTCAGAACCCCGTGCTGCGGTCGTGACTCCCGCGTGCATTCCTGGGAGTGACGTCATCGCAGCTCAGCCGTTCAAGAGGCTGGAGGCCATGAATCAGGAAGGAAGACTGGGTAAAGGCGGAAGCTTTGTCTGCGGTAAGTGTAACGTACCTGGTGGTGGAGCCTGAAGCATTGAGGAAGGCCTCTCTTACAGCACTGGCTCTGGAGTCCCTGGTAAGGTGACAGGGAATGCCGGAGCACAGAGTGGCACCAGTGCCTGGTAAGTCTCTTGCTGGCAGGTGCTGGTGTCCATCTGGAACACAGGGAAGGCAGGATCGGACATGCTAGCGGAAGAACAGAATCCAGTGAAGAGCCCCCCGATCGGCTGGTGAGGACAAGACAGAGTCGAACAGTCCGGGTTGGCAACTACGAGCAGATTAGGTTCAGGCGGCAGGCAGGATAGTCAGCAGACAAGCCAAGGTCAGTAACAGCAGAACGGCTGAGCAGAAGCAGAAGGAGCAGGCAGAAGCATAATCCAGGGACAAGCCAGGGGTGACAGGCGCATTCAGGCGGGATGAGATTGGCAACAGAAGAACAATGGGAACTGATAACAGGAACACAGGAATGTAGTAGACCAAATGGCACTGAGACACTAGTGCAGTTTAAATAGCCCTTTTGGTGCCAAAGCGTGCTCACGCACACCCACACAAGCCCCTGGCCACAGGCAGGGTTTCTTAGGTTTGTGCATCTGCGCACACAAATGTTCCTTTCCTGACAGTAAGTTTTTTCATAATGTGCTAGCATGCAATGCGTGCATACTAGCAAATTATGACATTACCTTGCAGGAGGAATTTTTCTCTAAGCTTTACTACCGCTTTAATGCCTCATGCAATTACGTGTTTGGCCTTGTAGTAGAGATATTAGGTCAGTAGGTTGACGTGATCATACTCTATTAAGATCTGCATACAGTGTGTTGGCACTCTATAACTGAATAAAATAAATAATTAAATGGAGCGTAGAGAAAATGTATAATTCAGCAGTGGGTTAGAGAGGTGTGACTCCTCTCACCATTACCTATCACAAATGTAATGTACATCACCGTGTAAGCCTCCATTGACGACCCCATTGATCCATCTCATTTATTGATTGGCCTCTAATGTACAGTGTCTAATAAATAATTCACCTTGCCTAGGATTAGGAAGTCTCTTCCAACCTTTATGACTTTTACAGGCTGGAATTCCATTAATTGACACTTATATTGTTCCTTAACACCACCAGTGATTTCTTAAATCTCTTGGGGACTCAAGACATGAAGCCTCTGACCTTAGTTATGTAGCCTGCCCACAATTACCAGGGGATCTCATTCTTCTTGTTGTATCTTTAAGGAAGCACTGTCACTTTGCCCTTTACCCTAAGTTCACACCTATGCACTTTTTAGTGCAGTTTGCAGAAATGCAATACGGCCCATTTAACATGGTTTCCTATGGTACACGTTCACATGCATTTTTCAGCTGGTGTGTTTTTGGAAAGGATCAGGGACTTTTTTTTTCCCGCAGCAGATTGTGTTTTGCATGTAATAGACTTCAATGGACCTGCATCAACAACTGCCTACTGAAATTTTTTACAATATACAAGTAAAGGCGCAAGGAACTAGAGCACTAGGTATCCCACAGTGCTATTAACCATAAATTCATTCATTTAAAAGCATAGTGATCTACAACATCATAGTGAACATAAGATAAAATGACAAGAGTCCATGTTCTTTTGGTATATTAAAAAAGTTCAAGGACCATATCGGATGGTAATAGGGGGTCGCACACTCAGGGCTGCCGTCAAGGGCATGTTCCAGTACACTGAAAAGACACAAGGAGAGAGACGACTCTGGGTGCAGATATAGGACACGTTAAATAGCACTTAATACAGGCAACTCACATTTGAGAAGTCATAGGTAGGCATGGATAAGTCCCAGCATGGGGGTGATCTGGTCATCAGTTTGTCAATCCGTTCCTGCGAAGAAGAGGCGCGTTGCTCGATACAACACCGCTGGTAGTAGGAAGCCGGCCATGGTGGAGACCACTCAGAACGAGGCTTGAGGCGCAGTTGGTATGCAGGCAAGAAGGGAAGACCTCACTGGAAAGTGACGCATTTCCTGAGCGTACGTGCTGCCTACCTATGACTTCTCAAATGTGAGTTGCCTGTATTAAGTGCTATTAAATCGGAGTTCCACCCAAAATGGAACTTCCGCTTTAAGCACTCCTCGCCCCCTTACATGCCACATTTTGCATGTAATTTTTTTTTTTTTGGGGGGGGGGGGGGGGGGGGGCTTCATTAGGAGGGGGACTTCCTGTCCCACTTCCTCCTTCCGCCCAGGGACCGCCTAGGCGACTCCTCCTTTCGCCTTAGGCGGCCCCTCCCTCTAGGTGATCTCCTGGGACACGTGACAGGTCCCAGGAAATCGCCTATCCACTCTGGGAGCGCAGCGCGACTCACGCATGCGCCATGCGTGCCCGGCCGTGAAGCCAAAAGCTGTCACGGCCGGGTGCCCAGAGTGGCAATGGAGGCACCGGCGGAGAGGAGGGGGATAGGAGCGACACCCCGTTCGGCCGCATCGCTGGACCGTGGAACAGGGAAGTGTCTGTTTATTAAAAGTCAGCAACTACACTTTTTGTAGCTGCTGACTTTTAATAAACATAAAAGGCCTGGAACTCCCCTTTAAACTTGTCCTATATCTGCACCCAGAGGCGCCTCTCTCCTTGTGTCTGTCATTTTTTACATAACACCCTTTTTTTTGGTGAATGGGTAGGGGTACTGTGTACTCCCACTCATTCACATGGGGGGGTGGGATCTGGGGACCCCCTTCCAGATTTCAATAAGCCCCCTGCCTGCAGACCCCCACAACCACAGCCCAGGGTTGTGGGGAAGATACCCTTGTCCCCATCAACATGGGGAACAAGGTGCAGGGTTGTGGGGAAGATACCCTTGTACTCCCACTCATTCACATGGGGGGGTGGGATCTGGGGACCCCCTTCCAGATTTCAATAAGCCCCCTGCCTGCAGACCCCCATCAACATGGGGAACAAGGTGCTTTGGGAGGGCTGGTATGTGGCCTGGTATGGTTCAGGACGGGGGCACTCGCTTGTCCCCTCCCTTTTCTGACCTGCCAGGCTGCATGCTCGGATAAGGGTCTGGTATGAATTTTGGGGGGGGGGGGGACCCAACACCATTTTGTAAAAGATTTTGGCTTGGGGTTCTGGAAAAAGGTATCAACTGCAGCCACAGAGATGTGAACCTAGGGTAAGGGTAAAGTGACAGTGCCTGCACATAGCCCACCCCCTCCCACTTCCTAGTCATGAATTCTTACACAATTGTGTTCCCTTGCCATCTTCCCACTGTCTGAACCAGTGTTTCTCAACCTTGTCCTCAAGTACCCCCAACAGGCCATGTTTGCAGGTATTCCTTTATCTTGCACAGCTTTAAATCAGAGTCAATGGTTTGGTATTTTGGACAGCTATTTTATCTAAGAGAAATTTCCAAAACACAATGTAAGGCACATTTTTCCCCACTGATCACCAATGTAAGGAACATTCTTCCCACTGATCACCAATGTAAGGAACATTCTTCCCACTGATCACCAATGTAAGGGGCATTCTTCCCACTGGCATCCAATGTAAGGGGCATTCTTCCCACTAACCACCAATGTAAGGAGCATTCTTCCCACTGACCACCAATGTAAGAAGCATTCTTCCCACTGGCCACAAATGTAAGGGGCATTATTCCCACTGGCAACCAATGTAAGGGACATTCTACCCACTGATCACCAATGTAAGGAGCATTCCCTTATTTGGTTCAGATGGTATCAAGCGTGTGTTGCGGCAACCAGGTGAGGAGTACAAAGACAAGTGTGTCTTGCCTACAGTCAAGCATGGTGGTGGGAGTGTCATGGTCTGGGGCTGAATGAGTGCTGCCAGCACTGGGGAGCTACAGTACATGCACCATGAATGCCAACATGTATTGTGACATATTGAAGCAGAGCATGGTCCAGTCCCTTCGGTGACTGGGCCGCAGGGCAGTATTCCAATATTATAATGACCCCAAACACACCTCCAAGACGACCACTGCCTTGCTAAAGAAGCTGAGGGTAAAGGTGATGGACTGGCCAAGCATGTCTCCAGACCTAAACCCTATTGAGCATCTGTGGGGCATCCTCAAACGGAAGGTGGAGGAGCGCAAGGTCACCAACAACCACCAGCTCCGTGATGTCATCATGGAGGAGTGAAAGAGGACTCCAGTGGCAACCTGTGAAGCTCTGGTGAACCTCATACCCAAGAGGGTTAAGGCAGTGCTGGAAAAATAATGGTGGCCACACAAAATATTGACACTTTGGTCCCAATTTTGAAATTTTCACTTAGGGGTGTACTCACTTTTGTTGCCCTCGGTTTAGGCAAACCCAGGGGTCTCCAAACTTTCTAAACAAAGGGCTGGTTTACTGTCTTCCTGACTTTAGGGGGGCTGGACTGTGGCCATCAGGAGTGGAAAATGTGCGGGCATCAGTAAACAATGCCCCATCTTTGGTGTCATTGGTAGGAATTGTGTCCCATCATTGGTGTCCATCATTGATGTCATTGGTAGGAATTGTGCCCCATCATTGGTGTCATTGAGAGGAATTGTGCCCCATTATTGGTGTCCATGGCTTTTCTTCCTCGGGAAATAGGTGCAGGTCCCCCCCCCCTTCCAAATCACCCCTTGTCTCTGCCTCCCACCCACCTTCGAGCACCATCCCTTGGTTCCACCTCCTACCCACCTCCCAGTATCACCCATTTTAAGCAATACAGAACCAAGTCATTTGTATTGTTATGAATTTATGAAGAAATATATTTACTATTCAATGACAGAAATGTATAATTTCAAAAAGACACGTGAACTGTGAGGTCACCATAATTGACCTTTCGAAAACCTCTAAGACACAGGAAACTCATGTATTCTAAATTACTACAACCATTCTATTCAAGGGGTTTTTACAAGCCTGTATTGAAGCCAAAAAGAGAACAGGAACAATGGTAGCCTTTGTCACCAAACACAAGGTGTGTACTTATTTTTGTTGATTAGTTTGAGAAGTCCAAATTTATGAGGTGTCATCACTTGGAGGTGGTCCTGACTGGGAAGAATCCTTTGTGCTGAAGTAAAGGCTGTTTGGACAATTTACAACCATCAATACAAAAATTCTAAAGCCAACACCTTGCCCGACAAAGCCTATTATGTGAAGTCCTAGGAATTGTGTACATAGCTAAGCTATCAAAACATGAATCGGACTGTTCAAAGTCCATTTCAAAACATGATTTTAAAAATAGAGGCAAACCGACCTATGTTAAAAATATATATATATATATATTCAGAAGACAGTGAATATAAATCATTCAGAATATCTGTGAGATGCGTAGGTCACAAAAGAAAACTATGAGTTAGTATCTGATGAGTTGATGAAATCGGTTATAAAAGAAAACATAATAAATATAGGGTGATTATTAATAGAATTGTTTTAGGAACAAATTAGTATTAAGATATATATATGATTATGCTATGAATATATTAGAATTTAACTATGCTAGATAAACGAATATTGATTGGATACCCAAATTATACAGGTATCCAGATAGATAAAAACTGTATGTAATGTTGATTAATATATATATATATACATATAACTTGTGTCCTTTTTAAATGGACTAAATGTTTACAGATATACAATGATATGCATATATATCACCATTTTTATGCAAAGTGATTGATCAATAATTATGCTAAGCGTATTTGATAGTATGGGGTTAGTAGAATTCCCAAATATTAAAGATATAGATATTTCCACTAAAGTAAAATATACAGTATAAAATAAAATATATTACTTTACAGAGCAGCCCCAAAACACATGTGAGACCCCTGGTGGTTGAAGGTGCAATTACATTAAAAACGTTTAGGCCAATAGGAAACAGACACGTACCTTTTGGGCTGAACATATTACAAATTTTATGATCTTATTGTGTGAGAGGATATTTAAGAAGCTAGATAGATAGTGAAGGGGACAGCTCAGGGGAACCTGAGAGCTCAGGGACCCACCCTGGGGAAGGGACACTGGGAGAAACATCTTCCCAGATAGACTGACAGCCATGCCTGGAAATATACTTTAACCTCTAAGGAGATTCCTGAACCCGGTAGCTATCTTAAATCCAGACTTATAGCCATTTTGGAATGGGTAAATATGCCATGTTGATTTTATCTTGTATGTTCTCTTAACCATTGATGTACTGAATATTCTAGTATTGATAATCATTCTCCAGAATCAATAATCACCTTTTCATAGATTTTTCTCTAATATTCAATTTTTATTATATATTACTTTTTGCATAGTTGCTTTTTATTGACAAACAAATGTCTAATTTGTTTCGCATTGTTCAACGTTACTTACCTGCAGCATAGTGACGGCTGGGTGTGTGAAAGACAGACATTCTGTTAAATTGTCAAATATAAGGTTATTGATTCTACTGAAGAAATTATCATGGTAATATTGTGTCCAAGGTACTATTACGCCCATTTTGAGGGTATTTCCATTAATTGTCAAATGTTCAAATAATGCAATCTGTATTTTAATTTCATGTAAATATTTGTTTTCTGTCAACCAATAAATGTGACTATTAAGTATGATCACCCCGTCTCCGTGAACAAGTTTCGCATATATAGACTGTGTCGTATCGATTGATCTTGTATCTTAAAAATATCTTCGTTAAAAATTACTTAATAAAAATGTGCGGGAAACTTTCCTTAAAAAAGCACAACAGTATGGAAGTCATTTGTATGGAATTTGAAACTGATAATAAGAAAATCAATACAATAGATCCCCTGCAGCCAACAACTATAGACCCCCAACATCAACCATAGACCCCCCAGCAACAAAAGATGCACCCAGCAACAATAGATCCCCCCCAGGCTGCCACAAACAACTACCCCCACCCCCATAGCCCGACTGTCCCTGATTTTGAGGGACTGTCCCTGATTTGGAGTAATGTCCCTCTGTCCCTCTTTCCTCCTCATTTGTCCCTCATTTTGGTCTGATCTATATAGATGTATATAAAAATTCACTTTTTATCTTTCAAAAAGTGTTTCCCAGAGCTAAACCTTCCAACCGATTTCTAAATTGCTGCATTTGTACATTTTAAAAGTCAATATAAAGGAATAGTAGTGGTAAAAAAAAAAGCCCTTCTGGATATAAATTAACATTTTTTTATGGTTAATTCTCTTAAGGGGGTGTGGCAGGGGGCATGTCCTATGCCTACATATGTTTGTTAGTAGGTGTCCCTCATTTCTATCTCAAAATGTTGGGAGGTATGCCCATCCCAGCAACAATAGACCCCCCCACTAGCAACATTAGATCTCCCAGCAGCCAGCAACAATAGACCTCTCCCTCAACAGTAGATCCTTCCAAGCAACAATTGCCCCTCCGCCCACCAGCAACAGTAGATCCTCCACCAGCAACAATAAACCTCCCCAGCAACACTAGACCCCCCCATAACAATAGATGTCCTCTGCGACCATAGATCCCCCAGCACCAATAGACCTTCCAGCACACTCTAGTACCCCTTGCCATTGCATTAGGGTTGCCACCTTTTCTTCAAGCCAAACCCGAACACTTTAGTGGCCTGGGACACCTTTGGGTGCCCCAAGGAGAGTAGCAATGCCTGCCGCAGCGAATGCTGTGTGTGGCCAGATTACTCTTGCTGACATCATCACCCTGCCCTCCAGTGATGCCAAACTTGCCACCAGGTGGCTGCTGCAGCTCTCGGACGGCAACAGATTTGTATGTGACTATCTTAGTTACTTAGAGGAACCATAGCCTGGTCTGAATTCAATAATGCGACTTGGTTTCAGTCCACCTGAAACCTGGACACATGATTCGAATCCCGAACTGTCCGGGTGAATCCCGTACAGGTGGCAACCCTACATTGCATACATTCTGTGCTGGAGGTGCCAGAACTGCATCCCCCTGCGTTCCCGCTGAAAAAAATTCCTGTTGGGGTCATTGGGAGGAGTTGTGCCCCCATGGTTGTTGTCAGTGCATGAAATAGTGCCCCAAGGGCCAGAAGAAGGAAGCAAAGGACCGCCTACGGCCCCTGGACCTCAGTTTGGAGGCCACTGTGCAAACCCATTGAATAGCAAACTGTGTTTCTACATCATTACTCTTCAAGGCCACTAGGGTGCGTAGTCAGCATAGACAGGGCTGTGCTCCAGTACCAGTCCATACAACAGACCTGTAGCAGCAGCTGGCAGAAGGCCTTCTCCATCAGACCGCACTTGGCACTTCTACTATATTCAGGGGGGGATTTCTGGTGAACGTCCGGTAATTATTTACGCCGGCAACCGCTTGTTAGGCCCATCCACAAGATCTGCACACAACCATTACAGCTGTTTTTTTCCCTGCGTGCGGCTTGTGCCATGCAATGGCATCTTTCTGCACAAGTAGACATGATGATGTGGAGCGGAGTAGATGGGTGAGATATGTTTTCCCATCTGTTAATGGCTCGTCGGCAGTCCAAATAAAGGCAAAGCCCCGGTGAACAGGAAGTCAGCAGATGTTCCTCGGGGAGCTAAAAATCCATTTGTAAAAATCTGGGGCACAACATTTGACACTTCACGAGCCACAAATTTGCTTTCTGCCATCATTTATACTGAATAAGTAAAAAAAAACAAAAAAAAAAAAACAGGTGATTGTTCCATCTCTCTCTCTCTTGCTTTCTCTTACTCTCTCGCCATGCGCTTCAGAGCGCTCACGTGTAAAACAGAATCTCGATAGACTATCCAGAGAGGGAGACCTGGGGTCAGCATTACTCACCTCGTGCTGTGATCATTCCTCACACAGCTCTGGAGACTGCGAAAAGAGACCTAATTATTTTTTAACATTATGATTCCTTATGGACCACTGGAGACCGGTAAGAAATAAGCATACTGTCTATAATGTTCCCGATAGGAGATGGCGAGCACAGGCGCCTATTAGGAGCAGATACCCAGGACGCTTAGGATGCGCGGCGAGGATTAGGAAGTCACGAAATAACATTTTAAATTGTTATGTTCATTTAGCCTAGGGTTATTGATGAACAAATGGCCTGTATAGTGCTTGTCCTTTGTGTAATGCCGCGTACACACGGTCGGAATTTCCGATGGAGCTTTTCAACGGATTTTCCGACCGTGTGTATGCCCATCGGTCTTTTTCTGTCGGAATTTCCGACGGACTTTGGATTGAGAACCTGTTCTGGACATGTGCAATCGTTTTGTTTTAATTCGTTTTCCGTTAAAATTAGTTTTATTCGTTCATTCGTTATCGTACGAATGATTCGCAAAATTTTTTAACGAATAACGAATTATCGAATCGAACGAATATGAAAAACAACGAAAATCCGAAATAACCAAAATTAGAAACAACGAAACTACGAAAGAAGAAAATCCGAAAAAAAACGAAAACAGGAAACACGAAAATCAAAATGAACGAAAAAATTCGTACATTCGTAACTTTTTTTTTTTGTTGAATTGGTAATTTTCCGTGACCCTTACATTGGCGCTGCTTAACGTGCTTCGAATGGATTGAACGAAAAAATTCGTACATTCGTAACTTTTTTTTTTTTGCGATTCGTAATTTTCCGTGTCTCTTACAATGGCGCTGCTTAACGTGCTTCGAATGGATTGAACGAAAAAATTCGTACATTCGTAACTTTTTTTTTTCGATTCGTAATTTTCCGTGTCTCTTACAATGTAATAATAGCATACACATTACATAAAATTATGAATTATGCTCCGATTACGAATCTACGAAAGCAATGTTACGAAAGTACG
>CM053037.1:173262490-173377490 GCA_028564925.1 Lithobates sylvaticus | reverse complement strand
GGGGTGTGAGAGAGATGCTGAGAGAGAGGGGCAACAGAGAGAGGGACAGGGTCTGAGAGAGAGGGGTGTGAGAGAAATGCTAAGAGAGGAGGAACAGAGAGAGGGAGGGGGAACAGAGAAAGAACAGAGAGAGAGAGAGAGAGAAGAGGGAGAGAGAGAGAGAAGAGAGAGAGGGGTGCGAGAGAGATGCTGAGAGAGGGGTACGCTGAGACAGAGGGGGAACAGAGAGAGGGGGACAAAAAGAGGGGGGGGGGCTGAAAGAGAGGGATGGGGGGGCTGAGAGGAGAGAGAGAGACCTCTAGCTCTGTCCTGGACCCTCTTGTGTGCCCACAGAGATGGCTCTGCGTGCCAGCTGTGGAACGCGTGCCATAGGTTCGCCATCACTGTTATATACCATCAACCTGTTCATATGTTAAAAATAATAACCAACAACCATATGCATCTTAATAAGCAATAGTCATTAAACATTAATCATTAAAGTGCTGCTCCGTAGAAAATAAAATTATTTTTTTGTCTATTACAATGAATGTCCACAGTGAGTGATCACTTCTGTGCTGATCTATTTCTGCTATGTTGATAAGTGCTTCCACATCCACCAAGTAAAAATATATATGTGACTTCACCACCACCTGCTGCAATGGCCACACACCAGAAACCCAAAAAATATGCGCCTCTGGTTCATTTGGGATAACCACTCCACTTATGGACTTCACCACCAATCTCTCCAAGTAATATATATATATATGCTCCTTGCTCCGGTATGATCTCATGGAAATATATGAATAACCATCATGGTGCAGTATATCAAATTTATTTAAAAATATAGGTTTAAAAATATTGTATGAACAATTTTACATTTTAAGGTGCCTGTGTACCGGCACCAAGCTTATCCAGCCTTGTGTGTATGAAGGGGTTCAGGTGCGTTCCCTGGTCTGTATTCCACCCTCCATGTAGCGGCGTGCGTTCCACAGCGGCCGATGTGCGTTCCACGCCTCGTTGCCGGACCGGAAGTGACAAACAAAATTTCTCCCAGCAGCCTCTACGCGTTTCCCAGTGTATTTTGCGTCATCAGGAAGCTTCCGATCCGATTTTGTTGTCGGAAAATTTAAGGTCCTGCTCTCAAATTTTTTCGAAAAAGTCCGATAGAGCCCACCCTCGATCGGATTTTCCGACAACATAATCCGATCGGACCTTTTCCGTTGGAAATTCCGACCGTGTGTGTACAGGGCATTAGTTTGATTGTTGTTTGTCTAATGCCGCGTAAACATACGACCGGACTTTCCGGCAGACTAGGTCCGATGGGATTAGTCCGTCGGACAATCCGATCGTGTGTGGGCTAGTCCATTCGTTTTCGGGAAAAAAAAGTCAGTCAGACCTAGAAATAGAACTGGTTTCAAATCTATCCGACGGACTCAAGTCCGACAAACTTAAAATCGGGAAAACCGCTCGTCTGTGTGCTGGTCCGACGGACTAAATACGACGCAAGGGCAGCTATTGGCTACTGAACTTCCTTGTTTAGTCTTGTTTACGTCATCACATTCAAAACGAACGGACTTTCGAACGGACTTAGTCCGTTCGTGTATGTGCAAGTCCGTTCGTTCGTAAAGTCCGTCGGACTTCTGCCAAAAGTCCGTCGGACCTAGTCCGCCGGAAAGTCCGGTCGTGTGTACGCGGCATTATACGTACCTTAGTACCTTTTGTATTGCACTATAAAACGAATAAAAAAGATTAAAAAAATAAATAAAAAGTTAATGTGTGTGTAAAGGCAGACGTCCCAATACTTTTGTAATATACTGTACGTGCTTTGCGCCAAAGTGCAAGTAGGTTGGTTGGCACTATATACCGTATATACTTGAGTATAAGCCAACCCGAATATAAGCCGAGGCACTTAATTTTACCACAAAAAACTGGGGAAAACTTATTGACTCGAGTATAAGCCTAGGGTGAGAAATGCGCAGCTACTGTAAGTGGAAAAGAGGGTCAACAATGCCCATTTGCAGCCTCACTGTGCCCATTTTCAGCCATAGGTCCCCCCGAACTTCAAACTTGGTAGTTAAGGGTTCCTAGATGCCCCTAGCTGCAGCCAACATTTGGGGTCTCTGGACCCAAAGGGTCCTGAAATGACATTGCTGCAGATGGACACAGTTGACCGACTTTGGGGCCCTGTATCTCGGGGCCACTTGGTGCTAGGAACCCCAAATTGGATATGTTGTAGTGTTGGTTCCAGTGGGTTTGCACACCAAATTTCGTGTTTGAGATACGGAAAATTTCATTTTTTGCGGCAGAAAAGTGCTTGACTCCAGTATATGCCGAGGGGGGGCACTTTCAGCACCAAAAAAATGTGCTGAAAAACTTGGCTTATACTCGAGTATATACGGTATGTGCATTACTGCAAGCGGTGGTGGAGCAACAACCAATAAAAATTTGTCTTTCAACCCATTTATAGCAGTCAGAACAATGTAAGCTGACTGCTGATTGGCTGCTAAGTTTTAATGAGTTTCACATGTCACTCTAATGCCGCGTACACACGGTCGGAATTTCCAATGGAAACAGTCCGATGGGAGCTTTTCATCGGATTTTCCGACCGTGTGTATGCCCATCGGTCTTTTTCTGTTGGAATTTCCGACGGACTTTGAATTGAGAACCTGTTCTTAATTTTTCTGACGGAAAACCTTTCTATCGGATTTTCTGATCGTGTGTATGCAATTCCGACGCGCAAAATTCCGACGCATGCTCGGAAACAATTCGACGCATGCTCGGAAGCATTAAACTTCCCTTTTATAGTGCTGTCGAACGTGTTTTATGCCGTGGTGTTATTGACCGTCGGAATTTGGTGTGACCGTGTGTAGGCAAGACAGTTTGAGCGAAATTCCATCGGAATTCCGACGGGAAAACCATCAGAGCCTTTTCCGACGAGAATTCCGACCGTGTGTACGCGGCACATGCCTAGCCGAACAAGGCCGCCTGCTTATTACCTGAGCAAAGAACAGTCCCGCCGTGGTCTAAGGTCTTTATTAACAGTGGCTGAGTAAGTAGAAGCCAGACTTAAAGCCGCGTTCCTGGACCCTGGAGGCCGAGCGGCTAATCAATGCTTCACAGTTTGCGTCTCCGCTGCTGTTGGGAGCTTGTTAGGATTACGCTCCGGTTCAAGGGATCAGATTTGTGGGATCAGACAAACAGCTTAACCGAGCCGTTTCTAAAATCGCGAAGCTGCAAATTAAATATGCAAGGACTGGGGGTCACAGTTTGTGCAGATGGCCTCTCCACGAGTAATGACTGCCTGTAGCAAAAGCCAAAATCACATTAGGAAAAAGTTCAATGGTGTGCAGTTTGTGGGCTTTTTTTAGGCTTATGATATAAAATGGTGAGAATGGCACTAATCAGCTATAAGCCATTATCAGCCTAGTGCAACTTAGCCTAATGAAAATGTATTTATGGGAGTCTGTCAGCTACAGCATATATTCATACAGTGTGCTGCTGAAGAGCATACACGCTCCATATCTTCATGTCTTAACCACTTGACTTCCGGAAAGGTTTTACCCCCTTCATGACCAGGCCATTTTTTTTTGCTATTGGGCACTGCGCTACTTTAACCACCTGCTTACTAGGCACTTAAACCCCCTCCTATCCAGACCAATTTTCAGCCGTCAGCGCTGTCGCATTTTGAACCCAAATGACATTTTTATAATTTTTTTGCCCCAAAAAGAGCTTTCTTTTGGTGGTATTTGATCACCTCTGCGATTTTTATTTTTTGTTAAAAAAAATTTAAAAGACCGAATTTAAAAAAAAAAAAAATGTTTTTTTTTTTAAATTTTGTTATAAAAATTTTGGGTCATTTTTGTCCGTCATTGATGTACGCTGATGAGGCGGCAGTGACGGTCACCGATAGGTGGCAGTGATGGGCACTAATGGGTGGCAGTGATAGGTAGCACTTTTAGGTGGCATTGATAGGTGGCAATTGTGGGCATTGATAGGTGGCACTTGTGGGCATTGACAGGTGGCACTTGCGGGCATTACATGAGGCATAATTGCCTCTGACTTTTCGGGACCAATGTCCCTTTAAAATGAGCCTGTGATCGGCTTTTTTTTTTCTCCTCCGCTGTCAGCGTGAGGTGAAAAAAAAAAACGATCACCAAGGTTTTGTTTTCATCATGTGATCAGGTGCGTTTATATTTGTATGCTTTATATTTTTATATGAATAAATTACTTTTTCACTTATTACGTTTGGTTCCCTCTGTCACAGTCATGCAGTTCTGGTCACATCTGATTTATGACAGTATCATTAAGCATCTTATCATATACCAGTTGTTTCGCTACTTTCTAGTTGTCTAAAGTCCCAAACAAACCCCCTCCTCTTATTATATTACTGAATGGGATGAAATTAAGATTTGATAAAGACCAAACCTGAGATGTATATAGACTAGAACAGCAATTCGCAACCTTTTCTTGGTCGCAGCACCCTTTAAAAGAATGCAAAATCTCGAGGCACCCCAAAATGTAAAAAACATAAACTTTACTCATCAATAGGAAACCTTAGACTGGGACAATGCACACAAAAACCTTGATGAAATTAACTTCATATCAAAAGCCCCATTTCACATACATCATAGGTCCCCCCTTTACATTAGAGGTCCAGCTATCGCATCAGCGTTTCCCCCCCTTCACATTAGAGGTCCCGCCAACACATCAGAGGTTCCCCCTTCATGTCAGAGTCCCCCCTTCACATCAGAGTCCCCTTAATCACACGGTGCCCTATCACAGAACCCCCCCCCCCCCCCCAGTCACAAATCTCCCCAATCACAATTCATTTTACATCAGAGCCCTATCTTTTGGCTCCAGCAGAGGGTGGGAGGTATTTTCACAATAGTACACACACTGAACATGGCTTGAACTTCTTAGCCCCCCCGTACACATGGTCGGACATTCCGATCACCAAATCCGTTGGATAATTTCCGACGGATTTTGTCCGAAACTGGTGTTGCACACACACACGGTCGGACAAAGTTGTCGGAAAATCTGATCATTCCGAACAAGGTGACATACAAAACGTACAGGGCCGTAGCCAATAGCTTTCGTCTCTAAATTTCTTCTGAGCATGCGTGGCACTTTGTGCGTCGAATTCTCTACACGCGATCGGAAAAAGTCTGATCGGATTTTGTCGTCGGAAAATTTTAGATTCTGCTCTCAAATTTTTTCCGTCAGAAATTCCTGACGGAAAAAGTCCGCTAGAGCCCACACATGATCGGATTTTCCGACAACATAATCCGATCAGACTTTTTCCATCGGAATATCTGACCGTGTGTATGGGGCATTATTGAAACGAGGAAATGGGAAGTTTCCCCCATGGGGGTTTTTAGGCAGCTAGGTGTAGATAATGAGAAAGGTAAACGTTTGGTAAAAAGTAAAAATGTCTTTATTAAAAAAGTGAGTTGTTACATGAGTGTTAAGAAGTGAGCTCAAGCAGGAATATACCCATGCCAAATACATGAAATAGCTAACATTGGTGTTATACACAGCATATAATAATGACTATTGCATAACACTTACTGACGCGTTTCGACCCATAATGTTTGGGGTCTCTTCAGAGGATGAGTTTGCACTGCATTTGGAGATGCCTCTCAGTCAGGCGGTCCCCCACATAGCTATCAGACCATTCTGTGCGCCTCCACGCCACAACGAAATACCAAGAAGGGGATGAGGATCCACTCAATGCGGCTTACAAGGAGTCACGTGTGAACAGGTGTCCCCCACCCCAGCATGCCAGAGAGGGGGAGGCCAGGACTCTTATGGTTCAAGGGAAGAGGTCTGGCCGTCCAAGGAGAGAGTGTGAGGGGATCACCTTTTGATTGACCCTCATCACCAGAATTAAATAATATCCTTGATTATAAGGGTATTAAACAGTGGGTAACAGGTGCCGCAGGTTCCGCCCCCCACCCCTGGTGCGCAGAGGGGGGCAATGGCCGCCAATGGCGTGCCTCGTGTGGCTCCCCCAGCGTTACTGAAACGAGGAATGCAGATAACAACTCAAACTGGACCAAACTTTTGCACATAAGAATTGTTACAAAGATCCCCTGTGCTCGGTTCTTATACCTTGTGGACTCTTGGGATGTTTCTTCCAAGCAGAAGCATGATTTTTGCATTGTCGTCCAATGGTGGTATATAGTCAGTCAAGTCATACGTCTTCTGGTACAGGGATCTCCTCTTTGTCGTTAGGTACTTGATTGCACTAGATAAGTGTAGAAAGATAAATTCCTGCAGTTCCTTAAATGTCTGAAATAATGAATTTTTCAGCCGGGGCAATTCTTCCTGTAGTTTCTACTGTGCCAATGCTGTGTGCAGTGTGTAGGACAATACTTCTCCATTTACGTTAAACATGTAGTAGGCCTTTAAAGCCATAGATGAATGACTGCTTTGATCATCTAAAACAGCATAGATCCTGACATTTTTCTTTGATTTCCCTCAAGGAAACACTTTGACCAGGCATATTTTTGCTCTGGTTTGCTTTGAAAGTCCTTTGTAATGTAGCTCACTATATTTAGATATGATTGTTGGAGGTGACTGTTCAGGGTTTTCCCTATCATGATCTAACATGGATGCAAGATCTTCAGTGGATGTAGAGCCCTGGTTGAAGGAGCTGCTGTGTAAGGCCGATATGAACATGTAACAAGAAAACATAAAAGAGACGGCGCACCAGCCTTGTGCATTATCCTTTAACAAGTTTATTTAACCACTTCAGCCCGGACCAATTGGCAGCCAAAGGACCAGGCCCCTTTTTGCGATTCGGCACTGCGTCGCTTTAACTGACAATTGCGCGGTCGTGCGACGTGGCTCCCAAACAAAATTGGCGTCCTTTTTTTCCCACAAATAGGAGCTCTCTTTTGGTGGTATTTGATCGCCCCTGCGGTTTTTATTTTTTGCGCTATAAACAAAATAGAGCAACAATTTTGAAAAAAAATGCAATGTTTTTTACTTTTTGCTAGAATAAATATCCCCAAAAAATATATAAAAAATTTTTTTTTTCCTCAGTGGATGCATAAGGGCATACAGGTACGTCCCCTTGTGCTCTTGCGCTGGTCGGGACCCCCGTGAGGCCAGTCGTGGGTCCCGAGGACTCGATCGCCGCGGGGATACCCGCGATCGTCTCACGGGAAGGCTGAACGGGGAGATGCGGAAATAAACAGCATTTCCCCGTTCTGCCTAGCAACGCCGATCTCTGCTCCCTGTGATTGGAGCAGAGATCAGCATTCACTAGCTGACAGCCATGCCCCCCCACAGTTAGAAACACGCCTCTAGGAACATGTAACCCCTACACTGCCACCTATTGGTTAACCCCTTCACTGCCAGTGTCATTTACACAGGAATCAATGCATTTAAATAGCATTGATTGCTGTATACATGACAATGGTCCCAAGAATGTGTCAAAAATGTCCGATGTGTCCGCCATAATGTCGCAGTCACAATAAAAAAAAATAAAAATAAATAAAAATAAAAAAAATCGCTGATCGCCGCCATTAATAGTAAAAAAAAAAATATTAATAAAAATTCTATAAAACTATCCCCTATTTTGTAAACGCTATAACTTCTGCGCAAACCAATCAATTACCGCTTATTGCGATTTTTTTCTAAATTGCTGCATTTGTAAATTCCAAAAGCCAGTATAAAGGAATAGTAGTGTTAAAAAAAAAAAAAAAAAGAAGCACTTGTGGGTTTACCCATCTTGTTTTTTTGTACAATTCTCCTTTAAGGGGGCGTGGCAGGAGGGAGTGTCCTATGCCAGCATACTTTTGCTGATAGGTGTCCCTCATTCCCATCTCAAAAAGTTGGGAGGTATGTGTATTCTGCAAAAAACATGGTTGACCCTGCTGTTCCCTACCAAGTCCCCAATGCAGCTAGGGATTTTGCAGAGCAGTGTTGGCAATGTTCTGCATTTCCTCCCTATCACATCTGAGCAGCCCATGTGACTATAGAGTCACACATGTGGGCGTATACACAGTGGTAAATAACAGCCCAACTCCCTCCCTCCTCCTCCATGCCCACTAACCAGCTAAACACAACGGGGCGGGATATTATATGTAGATTGATAGAGGCTTCACCTCCCTCTTATTCTAAGACACTGGAGGGGCGTGGCAGACAGAATTCCACCCACACCATGTTACTAAAGATTTGCTTTCAAATATATATTTTGTTTGGAAATTCAAAGCAGTTTACTGATATACAATTATTTATTTTTACTCTGTATTCCAAAGGCTGTTTTTTTATTTTTTATTTTGAACATGTGACCAGCAGCAAAGGACTAGAAGCTCCTCCTGCTTATGTTTCCCTGCAGACAGGCTGGGAAGGTTCTGGGTCATGTGACAGCTGTATATTGATTAGGAAAAAGGTACTTAGATGTTTTTTTTTTTATTATTAAAATAACTACAGTGCCATCATCCATATACAGAAATGGAAGGAACAATGTAAATTAAACAGTCGGTGTTTAGTATCACTAACTGTAGCCTTGCAATTTTCTAGTGACGTGCTCCGTGGATGTACAAAACCAGAAGCAAATGGTATAGTTCCTTAGATACTCCTTGCATTCTTTAAAGGGCTATACCTTAAACACACAACATTATTTGAAGGAATTGGATTTGTTGTAGGATGAGCCAGCAGAAGTTTGGGTTCTTTCACCTTTCTTTGCTGTTGGTGCTCATATTGGGTGTTATTCCCATCTTTCCAACGAAGACAGGGTTTCTAGGAGCAGGGGTCTCAAACTGGCGGCCCTCCAGCTGTTGCGGAAACTACAAGTCCCATCATGCCTCTGCCTATGGGAGTCATACTTGTAACTGTCAGCCTTGCAATGCCTCATGGGAATTGTAGTTTTGCAACAACTGGAGGGCCACCAGTTTGAGACCTCTGTTCTAGAGACTCTCAGTTTTTAGTTCAGTCAGGAAGAAAGCTAAGAGTTAAATGTGTTCCTGGGTTTTCTGCTCTGCTGGCTTTGCTGGGTCTGGCCCACTGGTTTCCGTGCCCAAAGGGAAGTAAATAAAGAAAAAAAAGAAAAAGAAAAAAAAAAGAAAGAACAAGGAACAATCAGAGTCGGATGGAATGCTGATATGCTGTTATCGGAGCCTGGAGGAACAGAGAACTGTCAAAATCAGAATTAAACCAACTATAGACTTATCCAGTTATGGGCCTAAACTGAGCAGGTATGCTGGGGCAGCCACAAGCCTGAGTTAGGGACTAGGGATGTTAGGTAATTGACTGCACCATATGTTGAATTGTTATCTTGTGATTATCATCATGCCGCATTATTTAAGTAGTGCTTTGAAACTCTCCTGTTCTGAAGTTACTTAACCACTTTCAGACCGGACAAATTTGCAGCCAAAGGACCAGGCCCCTTTTTGCGATTCGGCACTGCGTCGATTTAACTGACAATTGCGCGGGTCGTGCGACGTGGCTCCCAAACAAAATTGATGTCCTTTTTTTCCCACAAATAGAGCTTTCTTTTGGTGGTATTTGATCGCCCCTGCGGCTTTTATTTTTTGCGCTATAAACAAAAAAGAGCGACAATTTTGAGAAAAAAAAAACGCATTCTTTTTTATTTTTTGCTATAATAAATATCCCCAAAAAATATATAAAAAAAAAAAAAAAAAATTTTCCCTCAGTTTAGGCCGATACGTATTTTTCTACATATTTTTGGTAAAAAAAAAAAAAAAAAAAATCGCAATAAGCGATTATTGATTGGTTTGCGCAGAAGTTATAGCGTTTACAAGATAGGGGATAGGGAATAATTTTTTTTTTATTAGTAATGGCGGCGATCAGCGATTTTTATTGTGACTGCGACATTATGGCAGACACATCGGAAATTTTTGACACATTTTTGGGACCATTGTCATTTATACAGCCATTAATGCTATTTAAATGCATTGATTCCTGTATAAAATGACACTGGCAGTGAAGGGGTTAACCACAAGGGGGCAGTGTAGGGGTTAAGTATGCCTAGGGGTGTGTTTTTTACTGTGGGGGGCGTGGCTGTCAGCTAGTGAATAGTGAGCAGAGATCGGCATCACTAGTTGCTAGGCAGAACGGGGAGATGCTGTGTATTTCCGCATCTCCCCGTTCAGCCTTCCTGTGAGACGATCGCGGGTGTCCCCGTGGCGATCCAGTCCGCGGGACCCGCGACCCGCCTCACGGGGGTCCCGACCGACCGGCGCGGGAGCGCTCCGCTCCCGATGGCACGGACGGCATTAAAGGACTTATATATACGCCCTCCTGCCTGTCCGTGCCATTCTGCCGACGTATATCGTCGTGCGCCGGTCGGGAACCGGTTAAAGGGGTGTAATGCAAGTAACCGGCAGATATAGTCTACAGCTTGGATCACTAAACACATTGGGGTATGAGGTGAACAGTACAGGAGTTCATATAGTGTGAAGATACAGTGGTCACCTAGGGTACCAAAGGTTTCTCTAGCAGCTTGTTGTGAACCGTATAGATGTGGCAGGGGAGATAACATCTCCCTCACTGCAAGAGGCTATCGGTACTCCTTTATCGAGGCCCTCAACCTGACTCTTCCGAAAGACCCAGAATTCCCTGGGGCACATGATTTTCTGAGCTCAGGCCCATCTCATCCCACACGTCCCAACCAATTCTTCCCCTTTTCATGTACCTAGCCATGCCCCCATCAGTCAAGGCTCTCTTTCCCTAGGAGGGGCTCAAGAGGCCTTCAAAGAGTTAAGTGAAGTGCACGCATTGAGTCCATGCTTGGTGCACGGCACACCCCATACCGTTACTAGGAGTGAGGTAGCAGTGATAGACTTGACAGGTGGAGAGAGCAAGGGCATTGCATGTCGCCCCTAAATGCACAGGTAACTGTGGTGAAGTACATTACAACGAGAGGAGTTTACTAGAATTCATTCATGTTCAGTCATCTGTCCGGGTCGTGAGTGTGGCTCAAGTAAAGGTACCCCATGTGTATGGTAGTGACCAGGGGCGGACTGACAACACATGGGGCCCCCGGGCAATAGGAGATTATGGGGCCCCCGGGCAATAGGAGATTATGGGGCCCCCAGACAATCGGAGATTATGGGGCTACACAGTATACACAGACATGTTTCTATTGGCTGAGAAGGTACTGGATAGGTGGGGCAGCTATAATCTCTGGATTTTTAGACCAAAAGGGTGTCAGTAAGGGACATTTCAGAGACAGATGTAAAAAAAAACAAAAAAATTAAAAAAACAGATTTTTACATACTGTCCCTGGTTTTACTGAGGCTGGCAATCCTGATGGGGCCCCCTAGTGGCCCAGGGCCCTCAGGCAGTGCCCGAGTGGCCGAATGGTCAGTCCGCCCCTGGTAGTGACCCTACCTAGTGCCTAGCATAGCCCAGAAGAACCCACCATGTATGGACATGAAAGTAGCAAGTATATATCAATAGGAGTAATAATTAACATTTAAAAACCTTGTTATATGCTGAATAATCGAAGCCACCGCACACTGGAAAGATCACTGGTGTCCCCATTAATTGTATAGGATGTTCTGAAGCTTGATATTGACAGTCCCTGCCTTAGGACTGCCCTCTAACACATTTTGCCCAGTAGGGCTTCATTGTATATACAGAATGTATATCCATAGGTATAATATTTATCATTTTGAACCCATTGTTGTTATATTTTAGCCTTGACTAGCCTTAACCTTAAGCCCCTGAATAGTCAGATTATCCAAGAGCATTACTCTAATGCCCCGTACACACGAGCGGATTTTCCGCTCAAGCTTGGCTTGCATACACACTGTCACACAAAAGTTCTCTGAACTTTCGACCGTCAAGAACGCAGTGACGTACAACACTACGACGAGCCGCGAAAATGAAGTTCAATGCTTCAGAGCATGTGTCAAATTGTTTCCGAGCATGCGTAGGAATTTTGCGCGTTGGAATTGGTACAGACGATCGGAATTTCCGATCGGAACATTTTCCGACCGAAAAATTGAGAACCTGCTCTCAATCTTTTGCTGGCGGGAATTCCGCCAGCAAAAGTCCAATGGCGCATACAAACGGTCAGAATTTTCGACCAAAAGCTCATATCGGACTTTTGCTGGCGGAATTTCCGATCGTGTGTACGGGGCATTAGACCCCTTTCACACTGGGGCGTATTTCAGGCGCTTTAGCTTTAAAATAAGCGCCTGTAAGAAGCTGCAACTGCAATCCCAATGTGAAAGCCCGAGTTCTTTCACACCAAGGCGCTGCGCTGGCAGGGCGTCAAAAAAAGTCCTACAAGCAGCTTCTTTGCATCGCTTTTTGAGCGGTGAATACACCGCTCCTAAAGTGCCTCTTCCCATTGAAATCAATGGGAAGCGCCTGAAAAACGCTTGTAGCAGCAGCGCTTTGTGGGCGCTTTTAACCCTTTATTTGGCCACTAGCAGGGGTTAAAAGCGCCCCACTAGCGCTCGAAAAACGCTGGTAAACGAGCGTAAACAAGCGTTTTTCGGGCGCTGGCCATTTGAAAGGGCTCTTAAAGCACTTGGGTTTTCACATTGGAATTGCAGATGAGGCTTCTTTCAAGCGTTTTACAGGCGCTTTTTTTAACACTAAAGCGCCGGAAAAACGCCTGAAAAACGCCCCAGTGTGAAAGGGGTCTTAAGCAGAGGTCTCAAACTGGCGACCCTCCAGCTGTTGCAAAACTACAAGTCCCATGAGGCATTGCAAGGCTGACAGTTACAAGCATGACTCCCACAGGCAGTAGGACAAATACTCCTTTTTGCGTCCGTATTAATATGGTCCTGGTGGAACACATCCTACTCTTTGGAAAACAAAACTCTCGACATTACGTATCTGTGATTTACTGAACCTTTCATGGAAAAAAAACCCTAAAGTTTCGTGCTCCTTTCTATCTGCCCATGCATGACATGGAAAACACATTGCTTGACTGCTCAGGAATTTCTTCAGATGCATCATCTAATTCCAATTCAGTCACACAATATATTCCAGTATTTGACCGGTCAGCTATAAACTAATCATGTAATACAGTAGAATTTTAGCTACCTAATGTGCAACTCCATTCTAAACATTTCATTTTTTGCATTGGATAGAGTGTGGAAGAGTCAGAAGCTCTGTCAGGTTTTTATTGCTTTTTGTGTCCCCACTGTGCCTATACCTTACCTGTGGGATCCCTCTGGAATCTCGAAATCACTGTAGTAGACACCACTACTCCAGTGATCTTCACTAGCTTCTTGGTCCTATGCAAAGCAGCCGTCCTGCTCCATTGTGAACACAGGAGGTCACCCTGTAGGGAGGTGCAGTCTGTACTACCCACTGCAGGTGGTGCTCAACCAAAGCGGCAATGCAGAAGAGGAAGGAAGTTGTGAGGAACTCTATGACTGTGTGGTCAAAGGGAGACAGTTGTTAGATTGGACTCTGGTAACCCCAGTGGCCATCTTGGGTCAGGCAGCATCTATTTAAGGTTTGGCGTGCTTTATGCAAGTGACTAAGGTAAGGACAGGATACCCATCTGATAGGGACAGTGCATAGAGGTAGAAAAAGGTTTCAGAAGAGTAGGGACAGGGAAGGGACTATGTCTACCTCTCTTCAGGGAGCCTCCCCTTAGGGTGTGGACCGGTCAGGCCACATTCTCCTCCTCGTTTGAGTCTTCAGACCACTGTCACCGTTCATAAATAGCTCTGGATGGGTGTCTACCCACTGGGCCTGTATAAGCTGCGTTTGAACCTTTTTTTACAATATAACTTTTTTGCCTGACTTGGGCTCTGTGTGCTTACTACCTGCCACACCACGCTGCACCTGGGTTGCCACCCGCTTGGCACAGGGAACCATTCAGGACCTCAATGAAAATGCAAACTAAATGAGAACCACCAAAAGAAAGCTCTGTCACAAATAGATTACAATATATGAACACCATTTGGGTACAGAGTTGCATGATGGAACAATTGTCGATCAAACTATCAGAGCACAGAAAAATGAAAGCTGACCTGATAATGAAGGCTAGGTACAGGCTAGTTTACGTCTATTTAAAGGCTCACATCTTTTTTCTTCTTGCATAGCTCCAAACTGTCCCTGATTTTGAGGGACTGTCCCTGATTTGGAACAATGTCCCTCTGTCCCTCATTCCTCCTCATTTGTCCCTCATTTTGGTCTGATCTATATAGTTGTATATAAAATGCACTTTTTAGCTATCAAAAAGTGTTTTCCGGCACTAAACCTTTCATCTGATTTCCAAATTGCTGCATTTGTAAAGTCCAACAGCCAATATAAAGGAATAGTAGTGGTAAAAAAAAAACACTCGTGGGTTTACCCAATCTTGTTTTTTTGTACAATTCTCCTTTAAGGGGGCGTGGCAAGGGGGGGTGTCCTAGGCCTGCATACTTTTGCCGATAGGTGTCCCTCATTCCTATCTCAAAAAGTTGGGAGGTGTGTTCTTGTAGTAATTTTTTTTCCATCTGATTATTACTTGGTTATGCCCTAACATATATCTTTCTCTTTGTGTGAGTGTGCTTTCTGCCCTCACACTCCAGTTCTCTGTGCTGGCATAGATGAGTAATGGCAGCACCCCTCAGTACAAGTGTCCTCCTACAGTAGGGTTGCCACCTTTAAGTCAAACCTGTATAAACTATACATATATTTTTCTATTAAATAACATTTCTAATCATATGAAGTAAATAACAAGAGTCCCTCTTTACATCAGAGTCCACAGAGTTCCCCTTTACATCTGAATCCGCAGAGTTCCCTTTTTACAGCTGAACTCGCAGAGTTCCCTTACACTGTAAGGGGGAACTCTAACATAAGGGATGCTCTAGGAACCACAATTTAAGGGGGAACACTAGGAACCCTGATTTAAGGGGGAACACTAGGAACTCTGATGTACGGAGAGGACTCTGATGTAAGGGGGAACACTGTGGCCTCTGGTGTAAAGGGAAACTCTGATGTAAGGGGTGCTCTGAGAACCCTGATTTACCTTAGTGTAGTCTCTCAGAGGCAGGAGAGAGAAGGGGGGAGACTTCAGTCACAGACAGGGTTGGATGGTGAGCTCACTCACCCCTTGGCAGTCAGCACCTCTCATCCAGATATATCTAAGGCTGCTGGAATTTTAATTTCTGGCCCCCACTTTCCTTTTCTGAGGAAAAGCGCTAGAGATTGGAGTGTGGGCAGACACAGAGGGTGGGGCAGGAGGAAGAGGAGCAGATCGAGCCCTCTCTCCTCTCCCGTCTGTGTGTGTGTGTGTGTGTGTGTGTGTGTGGGGGGGGATTATTAGGTTAGTGCTAACTTTGGGCAGTGTGAAAGAGAGTGTAACAGACACTCTCGGCTTAGACAACTGCAGCCAGCAACCCTTCTGGGAAGACATAGTCCGGTCTGAATAATGTGTCCGGGCAGGCAGTCTGAAACCCGGACGCATGATTACAACCCCGAACTGTCCGGACAGATGGCAACCCTATCTTACAGACACAGAAACCGGGGGGGGGGGTGTCAGATGTGGTCTGGTATATTACAGAGTGCACAAGGCAGTTCAGTCAATCGTTTGTGTGTCTTTTGGATTGCAGAGCCATACTTACATATTGTACAACTGTTATAGCAGGAACAGGAGGTAAGAATATGGAAATGGGAGTTCTTAGTATTTATTTGACTGAATATTTATTTCTGTGACTTCAAATGGGCTTTAATGGAATATTTAACGGAAAAATGAATGTCAGATCACAAGGATGAATTCAATTATGAACTATAAAGATTAATTATTAAGTATGTCAGTAAATGCTTGTATATAAATTTAGCAGCATTTTACAATGTACATTAACCACTTGCCGACCGCCCCCTGTATATATACGTCGGCAGAATGGCACGTACAGGCAGAACCACGTACCTGTACGTGCCATTCTTCCGGCGGGTGGGGGGTCCGATCGGACCCCCCCGGCCGGCGGGGACGGTCGGGATCGCTTCAGGAGCGATCCGGGATGAGGGGACGGCCAGTGGTTTCTGGCCACCCCCTCGCGATCGCTCCTGGCGAATCAGATGCTTCCTCTGTCTGTGTCAATCAAAACACAGGCAGAGGAAGTGATGTCACGCTCGGTGCGCCGGTCTATGTGACCGGAACGCCGAGCTGTGAACATCTAAAGGTTAGTGCACAAACAGTACACTGACACCAGTACACATAGGCACACAAAACACCCCCCTGTCACCCCCTGATCACCCCCAGATCACCCCCTCCCCCCCCAGTCACAGTGTCACTAATTGCAGTGATCATTTTTTTACTGATCACTGCATTTAGTGTCAGTGTGACTGTAATAACTGTCAGGGCAGTTAGTTTTAGGTCCAAGGTAGCCCCCCACCCCCCCCTAATAAAGGTTTAACCCCTTGATTGCCCCCCAGGTAACCCTTTCACCCCCTTTTGCCAGTGTCACTAAGCGATCGTTTTTCTGATCGCTGTATTAGTGTCACTGCTGTCGCTAGGTAACCATTTTTTTTTTTTAGGTAACCGCCATGTTTTATATAGGTTCATAAATAGGTTTATAGGTCAGGTACCCCCATATTACAACCTAAATAAAGGTTTTAACCCCCTGATTGCCCCTAGAGTTAACCCTTTCACCAGTGATCACAGTATAACTGTCACTGGTGACGCTGGTTAGCCAGTTAGTTATTTCGTTATTTAGGTTCCCCGTCAGGTTTTTATATAGCGTCAGGTACCCCCATATATTACCTAATAAAGGTTTTAACCCCCTGATTGCCCCTAGTTAACCCTTTCACCCCCTTTTGCCAGTGTCACTAAGCGATCGTTTTTCTGATCGCTGCATTAGTGTCGCTAGGTAACCATTTTTTTTTTTTAGGTAACCGCCATGTTTATATAGGTTCATAAATAGGTTTATAGGTCAGGTACCCCATATTACAACCTAAATAAAGGTTTTAACCCCTGATTGCCCCTAGAGTTAACCCTTTCACCAGTGATCACTGTATAACTGTCACTGGTGACGCTGGTTAGCCAGTTAGTTATTTCGTTATTTAGGTTCCCCGTCAGGTTTTTATATAGCGTCAGGTACCCCCATATATTACCTAATAAAGGTTTAACCCCCTGATTGCCCCTAGTTAACCCTTTCACCCCCTTTTGCCAGTGTCACTAAGCGATCGTTTTTCTGATCGCTGCATTAGTGTCGCTAGGTAACCAGTTTTTTTTTGTATTACTGTTACGGGTGACGCTGGTTAGTTAGCTTGTTTTTTATACTGTCAGGGCACCCGCCATTTATTACCCAATAACGGTTTAACCCCCTGATCGCCCGGCGGGTGATATCAATTAGGTTTTAGGGTCAAATAAGGTCTGCGTCGCCCCAGGTTAGTGCCAGTACCGCAAACACCCACGCACAAAGCATACACCTCCCTTAGTGGCACAGTATCTGAACAGATCAATATCTGATCTGATCAGATCTATACTAGCGTCCCAGCAGTTTAGGGTTCCAAAAAAAAACGCATTGTTAGCGGGATCAGCCCAGATACCTGCTAGCACCTGCGTTTTCCCCCTCCGCCCAGCCCAGCCCACCCAAGTGCAGTATCGATCGATCACTGTCACTTACAAAACACTAAGCACACATAACTGCAGCGTTCGCAGAGTCAGGCCTGATCCCTGCGATCGCTAACATTTTTTTTTGTGGTAGCGTTTTGATTCAGTCGCTTCAGTCAGGAGCTTTTTTACCTGTGAATCTCAAAAAAATAAAAAAAAATAAAATAGTTGTCGTTTTATTGTTCTCTCTCTCACTCTATTCTCTCTCTATTGTTGCTCTTTTTTTACTCCATTCTATTCTGCAATGTTTTATTATGTTTTATTATGTTTTATTATGTTTTATCATGCTTGCTTTTCAGGTATGTAATTTTGTTTACTGTGTGTTTTAGTGTTGAGCATTTTTTTGTTTTCAGGTGCGCCATTCAGTTGCAACGCGGATTTATTTATCTTGACAGCAACAGCGTTTGCTCCCACGATACATAAAGACGCGACTCCAACGCTGTAGGAGGTGATTTCACCACCACAGTTAAAAAAAAGAGCATATATGCCGAAGCATGGGGGCAGCAGGGGGGGGGAGCGATTGGCTCCTAATGCCACGTACATACGGTCGAAATTCCGACCGTGTGTACACGGCATAACTTTTGCGGGAGGATGCCCCCATGCATCGGCATATATAAATGGTGCATGTATGCCCATCATTAGAAGTGGGTGGATGAAGGGAGGTATTCTAATGGTGGGCATACCCACCAATCAATCTCTTTTTTTCGTTCAGCCAAGAGGCTGCATGAAAAAAAAAAAGATTACAATATATGTCCAGTATGTTGCTGGACTTTGAATGGTTATACCAGAATGATGCCTGCAGGTTTAGGTATCATCTTGGTATCATTCTTTTCAGCCAGTGATCGGCTTTCATGTAAAAGCAATTCTAGCGGGTAATTAGCCTCTAGACTGCTTTTACAAGCAGTGGGAGGGAATGTCCCCCCTCCCGGATATAAACCGCGCCATTGGGAAATTGGGAAAGCATTTTATCACACCAATCTTGGTGTGGTCAGATGCTTTGAGGGCAGAGGAAAGATCTAGGGTCTAATAGACCCCAATTTTTTCAAAAAAAGAGTACCTGTCACTGCCTATTGCTATCATAGGGGATATTTACATTCCCTGAGATAACAATAAAAATCATAACAAAGAAAAAAAAATGGAAGGAACAGTTTAAAAATAAAATAAAAAAGCTAAATAAATAAAAAAAAAAAAAAAACAAAAAAAAAAAAAAAAAGCACCCCTGCCCCCCTTCTCTTGCGCAAAGGCGTACACAAGCGTTGGTCTGGCGTCATATGTAAACAGCAATTGCACCATGCATGTGAGGTATCACCGCGAAGGTCAGATCGAGGGCAGTAATTTTAGCAGTAGACCTCCTCCGTGAATCTAATGTGGTATCATGTAAAGGCTTTTAAAGGCTTTTAAAAATGTATGTAGTTTGTCGCCACTGCGTGTTTGTGCGCAATTTTAAAGCATGTCGTGTTTGGTATCCATGTACTCGGCCTAAGATCATATTTTTTATTTCATCAAAAATTTGAGCAATATAGTGTGTTTTAGTGCATTAAAATAAAAAAAAGTGTATTTTTTCCACAAAAAATGCGTTTGAAAAATCGCTGCGCAAATACTGTGTGGAAAAAAAAAATGCAACACCCACCATTTTAATCTGTAGGGCCTTTGCTTTAACAATATATATAGTGTTTGGGGGTTCAACGTAATTTTCTTGCAAAAAAAAAAAATATGTTTTCATGTAAACAAAAAGTGTCAGAAAGGGCTTTGTCTACAAGTGGTTAGAAGAGTGGGTGACGTGTGACATAGGCTTCTAAATGTTGTGCATAAAATGCCAGGACAGTTCAAACCCCCCCCAAATGACCCCATTTTGGAAAGTAGACACCCCAAGCTATTTGCTGAGAGCAATGTTGAGCCCATTAAATATTTTTTTTTTTTGTCCCAAGAGATTGAATAATGAAAAAAAAAAAATATATATATATTTTTTTACAAAAAGTTGTCACTAAATGATATATTGCTCAAACATGTCATGGGCATATGTGGAAATACACCCCAAAATACATTCTGTTGCTTCTCTGAGTACGGGGATACCACATGTGTGGGACTTTTTGGGAGCCTAGCTGCGTACGGAACCCCAAAAACCAATCACCGCCTTCAGGCTTTCTAAGGGTGTAATTTTTTTATTTCACTTCTCACTGCCAATCACAGTTTCGGAGGCCATGGAATGCCCAGATGGCATAAAACCCCCCAAAATGACCCCATTTTGGAAAGTAGACACCCCAAGCTATTTGCTGAGAGGTATTGTGAGTATTTTGCAGATCTCGCTTTTTGTCACAAAGTTTTGAAAATTGAAAAAAGAAAAAAATTTTTTTTTTTTTTTACTTTCTTCATTTTCAAAAACAAATGAGAGCTGTAAAATACTCACCATGCCTCTCAACAAATAGCTTGGGGTGTCTACTTTCCAAAATGGGGTCATTTGGGGGGGTTTTGTGCTATTTTGGCATTTTATGGCCTTCGAAACGGTGATAGGTAGTGAGGAGTGAAATCAAAAATTTGCACCCTTAGAAATCCTGAAGGCGGTGCTTGGGTTTCGGGGCCCCGTACGCGGCTAGGCTCCCAAAAAGTCCCACACATGTGGTATCCCCATACTCAGGAGAAGCAGCAAAATGTATTTTGGGGTGCAATTCCACATATAACTATGGCATGTGTGAGCAATATATCATTTAGTGACAACTTTTTGAAAAAAAAAAAAAAATCTTTTTTTATTTTTGTCTTTATTCAATCACTTGGGACTAAAAAAAAAAAATATTCAATGGGCTCAACATGCCTCTCAGCAAATAGCTTGGGGTGTCTACTTTCCAAAATGGGGTCATTTGGGGGGGTTTTGTACTTCTCTGCCATTTTAGCACCTCAAGAAATGAAATAGGCAGTCATAAATTAAAAGCGGTGTAAATTCCAGAAAATGTACTCTAGTTTGTAGACGCTATAACTTTTGCGCAAACCAATAAATATACGCTTATTGGCATTTTTTTTACTAAAGACATGTGGCTGAATACATTTTGGCCCAAATGTTTGACTAAAATTGAGTTTATTAGATTTTTTTTTATAACAAAAAGTAGAAAATCTCTTTTTTTTTCAAAATTTTCGCTCTTTTTCCGTTTATATCGCAAAAAATAAAAAAATCACAGAGGCAATCAAATACCATCAAAAGAAAGCTCTATTTGTGGGAAGAAAAGGACGCAAATTTCGTTTGGTTACAAAATTGCATGACCGCGCAATTACCAGTTAAAGTAGTGCAGTGCGAAATTGAAAAAAAAGACCTCTGGTCCTTTGGCTGCCAAATGGTCCGGGGCTGAAGTGGTTAAAATGACATTTATTCCTTCAGATGCTTACACCAGACTACCACTGTACAATGGAACTAAAGCTCTTCTTAGCCAAGCTAAAGAGGATATAAGCCTAATGCCGCGTACACACGATCGGAATTCTCGTCGGAAAAAAAACTCTGACGGTGTTTCCGACGGAATTCGGCTCAAGCTGTGTTGCCTACACACAATCACACCAAATTCCGATGGTCAATAACACAGCGGCATAAAAACACGTTCGACAGCACTATAAAAGGGAAGTTTAATGCTTCCGAGCATGCGTCGGAATTTTGCGTGTCGAAATTGCATACACACGATCGGAAAATCCGATAAAAAGGTTTTCCGTCGGAAAAATTGAGAACAGGTTCTCAATCCAAAGTCCGTCGGAAATTCCGACAGAAAAAGACCGATGGGCATACACACGGTCGGAAAATCCGATGAAGAGCTCCCATCGGACTGTTTTCATCGGAAATTCCGACCGTGTGTACGCCGCATTAGTCTTGGATAAAATCCAGCATGCCCATACTACAGCCTTGATAGCCATGGTCTACATGGTTTTACCCTTTTATCTTGTAACAAAAAAAATTGAAATTGAGGCCACAACACTGCCTCAATTTCAATTTAAGGTCCAATACAACTTTACTCTAATAAAAGCCAGGAGGACAATCCAAGGCCTGTGCTTGTAGTCGACCGGCGATGTACGTCGGCAGAATGGTACGGACAGGCATAAGGGCGTACAGGTACGTCCCTTTAAGAATGCCGCCGTGCCATCGCGTGCGCTCCGGTCGGGACCCCCGTAAGTCCGATCGCGGGTCCCGCGGACTTGATCGCCGCGGGGATACCCGCGATCGTCTCACGGGAAGGCTGAATTAGGAGATGCGGAAGTAAACAGCATCTCCCCGTTCTGCCTAGCAACAAGTGACACTGATCTCTGCTCCTTGTGATTGGAGCAGAGATCAGTGTTCACTAACACACAGCCACGCCCCCCACATTTAGTAACACGCCCCTAGGACACACTTAACCTCTACACTGGCACCCCCTGGTTAACCCCTTCACTGCTAGTGTCATTTACACAGGAATCAGTCCATTTGTATAGCACTGATTGCTGTATGAATGACAATGGTCCCAAAAATGTGTCAAAATGTGTCAAAAATGTCTGATGTGTCCGCCATAATGTAGCAGTCACAATAAAAATCTACTTTACTAGTAAAAATAAATTATTCATAAAAATGGCATAAAACTATCCCCTATTTTGTAAACTCTATAACTTTTGCACAAACCATTCAATATACGCTTATTGCGATTTTTTTTTACCAAAAATATGTAGAATACGTATCGGCCTAAACTGAGGAAAAAAACATTTTTTTTATATATATTTTTGGGGGATATTATAGCAAAAAGTAAAAAATAATGTGTTTTTTTCAAAATTGTCGCTCTTTTTTTGTTTATAGCGCAAAAAATAAAAACTGCAGGGGTGATCAAATACCACCAAAAGAAAGCTCTATTTATGAGAAAAAAAGGACGTCAATTTTGTTTGGGAGCCACGTCGCACGACCGGGCAATTGTCAGTTAAAGCGACGCAGAATGCCGAATCGCAAAAAGTGGTCTGGTCTTAAGCCAGCAAAATGGTCCGGTCTGAAAGTGGTTAACGTTGCTAAGACGCTCCCAGCTGTTATTGCTCACCCCTACCATCATAGGAGCGAGCTCCCAAACCCCTGCACATGTGTGGTGTCAGAAACCATGAAATCAGACCGAGACAGAAGTACAGTGTGACAGACCTAGCCGGGAAAGAGGCTTTTGGAGGGGACTGAATGCTAGCCTCTTGCCGACGGATCATGGGCCCTGGCATTTGGGGGGGAACGGTGTTCTTTGTGAGTTGCAAGCCTGAGGACCCTTGAGATGGTGTTACTTTGGATTCAGGTCCATATCCCCCCCAAGAAACACAGACTCTGGGAACCCTGTGTCTCTGTCTGTGTCTGCTATAGTGTAAATTGGTCTAGTATGACACATCTTCTAAGAGTCTTACACTCATTTTGCTAATTAACCCTGCAATTGTATGAAGGAGTTCTGTGTTGAGATGTATGATAATGTGTATTGTATAGTCGGTGAGCTAGGAGACGTGAAGTCTGTCCTAAAGGTCATGTCTCCGAGTCACCTAGGCTGTCTAAAGGATTACATAATTAGCTCATGTTAATTAGGTTTATGGTTTACAGGTTGTATTTTCATCCTGTTGTATATATTTGTGTGAGATCACAAAATAAAGATTCATTCCTGATTGACCCTCAAGACAGAGCCTCTTCTCCTTCTAGGGGGGAAGAATTATTCGTATGGGTTTCTTGTTCGGCTGATCGGAGTGTTCGGTAGCTGTGTTTGGAAATGGAATGTCCTAAATGGCTTTAACCCCTTTCATACTTGGGGTGTCGTTACATACAGTTAAATCACACTTGTTTAATTATAAAAGTAAATAGAACAAACGTAGTCAAAACATAGCCAGAATTCAGGAACTGGAACGGATAGTCGGACAATCCAAAAGTCAGGGTGCCGGAGATGAGCGTAGTAAAACAGCAAGCAGGATCAGGAGCCAGAAGGGATGTCAGCCAAGCAAGTCTTTTAACAGGAATGCAGGAGTGTGTCTGTGATGTTGACCAAGGCCAAGGCAGATATCCTCTGGATTATAAGGCTTAAGTAGGCAGGACTTACGAGCAGGATATCATCAACAGCTAAACTGTGGAGAGATAGGAGCTGGCAATTAGCCAACAGCTGAGCGGCCAGCTCAGAGAAGGAAGGGCTGAGCCCAGCCCTGACATGTGGTCTACTATCTCTTTCGCCTCAGCTGTGATGGGGAGAGAGAGTGCATGTAAAGGGGTTTGAATTGGCTGGGAGTGTCTTAGCAACGTCCTAACAACAAGGCAGGACAGGATGATGCCATTACTGAAGAGTTTATTTTTATCTATGGGAGCCCCTTACCTGCATAGACAGGTTTTTGGTCAATATGAGATACAGTCACACGTGGTAAGTTTGTCTTCGTTATTCATTTTTTTAATTTTTTTTCTTGCTTTCTAATGCAGCGTACACACAGTCGGAATTCTCGTCGGAAAAAGCTCTGATGGTTTTCCCGTCGGAATTCCGATGGAATTTCGCTCAAACTGTCTTGCCTACACACGGTCACACCAAATTCCGACGGTCTGTAACCCAGCGGCATAAAACACGTTCGACAGCACTATAGAAGGGAAGTTTAATGCTTCTGAGCATGCGTCAAATTGTTTCCGAGCATGCGTCGGAATTTTACATGTCGGAATTGCATACACACAATCGGAAAATCCGATAGAAAGGTTTTCCGTCAGAAAAATTGAGAACAGGTTCTCAATCCAAAGTCCGTCGGAAATTCCGACAGAAAAAGACCAATGGACTGTTTCCATTGGAAATTCCGACCGTGTGTACGCGGCATAACTGATGTCCGTTATACATCAAAACCTAAATAAAAAGAATTTACAGAAAAAAAAAAAAAAAATGTAGGCCTAATAAGACTAAAACTACAACATTATTAATCTCTCTGGATTCGTTATTTCAAAGCAACGTGGGTGACCTGGCATTATTGTATAAATCAATATAATGAGCCAAGCAGGACAAGATTACTGGAGTCAGAGGGATATCAGATGCACAGCTAATCCACAGTGTAAAGCTATTAGCAGCATCATATACAAGTGTTGTGCCGCCTCTCTAAAATGCTGGTTTAAAGTCATTTATCTCCTCCACCCCCGTAGGACATTAAAGGGGATCTTCAGTTCTTTAACAGTGTTCATCTATAAATGTAAATGTGATCGGCGTAACAAAAAACAGTCAAGATTGGCCTTATGTGAGAAAACTGAATGTTCATTCCCATCTGTGTTGACATCATAGTCCTGTCCTCAAGTTGGCCATACACTAGTAAAATTTTTTGCAAATTTTTTTGTTTTAAAAAAAGTTTGTTTGACTTTCCAATGCCCCGTACACACGATCGGATTTTCCGACAACAAATGTTGGATGGGAGCTTGTTGGAGCAAAGTCTGACCGTGTGTATGCTCCATCGAACATTTGTTGTCGGACTTTCCACCAACAAATGTTGGCTAGCAGGTTCTCAAATTTTCTGCCAACAAATTTTTGTTGTCAGACTTTCTGATCATTTGTACACAAGTCCATCGTACAGAAGTCCACGCATGCTCGGAATCAAGTACGAGCTGGAAGCGCTCGGTCTTGTAAAACTAGTGTTCATAATGGAGATATCACATCAGCTCGTTGCACGACTTGTACATCACCACGTTCGTAATTGTTGGCCAACATTTGTGTGACCGTGTGTATGCAAGACAATTTGGAGCCAACAACCTTTGAACAAAAATCCATGGTTTTGTTGTCAGAAAGTCCGATCGTGTGTACGGGGCATAATGCTTAGTGGGGTCAAACTGACGTTCGTTTCTGAATTTGGTTGTAATTCGGGAAAGTCCATTTGTTCCACAATTTAATTATTAAAGCGGTTCTGCACTCACTTTATTTAGTAAATATCTTTGCCTTCCAAATCAGGCAAAGAGTACTAAATGGCGTGTTTTATTATTATTTTTTTTTCACTTACCTTGTAATTGCTGCCGTTCTTTCCTCTGTCTTTTCGGGGATGGGCGGGGTCTGTGCGGGGATCCTCGTCATGCCGCACTGTCTCCTGGGATCTGGTGTCATTGATCCCAGGAGTCAGTGCGGACATCCACCGAAATCTCGCAAGATTTACGGGCCTCCTGCCGAAATCTCGCGAGATTTACGGGCCTCCTGCCGAAATCTCGCGAGATTTTGGCGGATGTGGCCGAAATCTCGCGAGATTTTGGCGAACGTGAGGCATGCTGGTTCCCATAACGAAAGGGAACAAGGAAGTAAATGCTTGTGGGTTTCAAATGCCCACAAGCAAAATTACATTGCTGCTGGGTTATATTTTAAAAGTGCAGAATTTTAAGAATTACGGACACAGACAACAGACGGACACCAAAAATGTGAGTGTATTGTAAGACTAAAAAATATTTTAACATTACAAGAAAAAAATAAATAAAATAGTGTGTGCAGAACCGCTTTAAAAACAAAAACTAGATTTTGAAGTACCGTACTTCCGAATGACATTCGTCAAGTCAATGAGTTGTAGCAACCCCTAGTGTACAGTATAGTTAGGAACATCTAGCTCACTCACAGTAGCTTTAAAGGGGTTGTAAAGGCAGAAGGCAGAAGTTTTTTTTTTTATCTTAGTGCATTCTATGGATTTGATGTCCAGCAGCCTAAATTGGGGAGGTGTCAAGACAAGAAAAAGGGCCACGTCAGGTAAATGTCCAAGCAATAAGTCTATTCTCTTAAATTAGTCCAATAAAACAAATACAAGAATTCAACATATTTTGGGGGCTAAAAGTCACCCCCTTCATCAAGGATAAAATTGATAGAAGTTGATTTTTGTTTTAAATTTAGCCCTGATGAAGGGGGGTGTCATCTAGAAACGTGTTGGCTACATTTCTTTTTTGGAATATTTTAATGAAATAGTCTTGGACACTTACTTTTGGGTATGGTGTTCCTTCTTGTCTTTCAGATTCCAATATGAAACATTTCTATAGTCCCTTCTGTACACACGAGTTGCCTGCACAGCAATACATGCAACTCCAAAGGAATACATAGGGTTGGATCCGCTTTTGGAATTTAGCTTTACTGTATAATATTTTTTTATTTAAGTCCTGATAAAGATGGTGTCCTCTAGCTCTAGCAAAGCGTTGGCTAACAATGGAACAAATACAATGAGCTGCGGGAAATGGCTGCCTTGGAAATAAATATGCTACATGGTCATATATCAGTTGTTCTAAGCAAGAGCCACTGAACATAAAGTACAAGTTCCTTTAAGAATGCTAATGATATTTATTAATAAATACTAAATTACAGGAACTTGTCCAAAGCTTGGCCGAAGGAAGGTGATAGTACATCAGAACGTAACACTGGACACAGTGGGAGTACAGAGATGATCTTATCAGTATGTGAGTATAGAGAAGCTTGGTGTGCCGGCGGCAAGGAATACACTCAGAGAGCGAGGTGGATGAGAACAGTGTATTAAGAAAGTCCCAACAATGCACAATCAGGCCTGGTGGGGAGGCACAGCTGAGCAGAGCCACTTACAACCAGTAGCAGAGGATTGTGATCTTGAAATGATGCCAACAGCTTCTGCAGCGAGGAGCGGGAATGAGGCCCAGACGGTCCACACCCAAACGGGAGGCTTCCCAAGTGGAGATAGCTGCACTTTCCCTACTCCCTCGGGAATCTTTCCCTGCTGCTATGCACTTGTGGTGCCATAAAGAGAACATGTCCCTACACTATCCACTCGCCCAAAGCACACCAAACCTGGGAGCTAGAGTCTTATATAGACACTGACCCAAGATGGCTGCCGAGGTCAGGTGGGGCGCCAGCGTCCAATCGGACAGCTATTGCACTGGTAACCGCAGGAAATCATAGAGGAACCATGTTCCTCACGACTTCCTTCCCCCTTCTGCATCGGCGCTTCGGTCAATCGCCACCTACAGTGGGCAGTACAGACTGCACCTCCCTACAAGCAGGCAGTTTCCACTTCAGTGCCCAATCAGCTGCCTGGAATGGGGAGGTGGAAAGACATGAAGGACACAGGAGACCTGAGCCACACCCAAAAGTAAGATTCCAAGCACTAAGTTTGTTTTAATAAAGTAGTCCAAAACAAATCCTATGTAGCCATCTCTTTTTAGGGGCTAGACAACACCCCCTTCATTAGGGCTAACAATTTAAAAATATATTAACTTCTATCCATTTTAATTTTGATGAAGGGGGTGTCCTCTTTTACGCAGGTACAGTCTACTACCTCCACTGTAGGTGGCGCTCTTTTGCAGCGGCATTGCAGTTGGAGAGGAAGTCAAAAGGAACATTGTTCCTCTATGATTTCCTGGGTCACCATTGGATGCTGCTGTCCCATGCTGTCCCATGTGACTCTGGCAACCATCTTGGGTCAGACAGAGCCCACTCACGCATTTTGTGAGTGGGTAGAGTAGGGACAGGTACCCTATCTGGTAGGGAGAGAATAGGCAGCAGGCAAAGACTGCTGATGAGGAGGGAAAGCATAGGGCTCGCAACTTCTCTGGACATCTTCACACTTGGGCATGAGATGACCAGGCAGCATCCTGCCCCTTCTAACAGTCACTGCCAATTTTTCTGAAATCTGCTCTCTACGTGCTGTTGGGTCGGTGAGAGTTGCCGGTTGGGCTGACTTCCCACCATGTTTATTGTGAACTGTCTTTGCATTATTTAAATCCATGTTGTCTCATTGCACTTGTATGTGTATGTGCTGCACCCCACTTACACTCTAGCCCCTGAAACGCATTGGCTACATGGGATTTTATTGGACCAAAGCCTTGTCTTTCTGGTTACAATCTGAGACATTTCTGTAGAAACTTCTGAACACGTGAGCTACCTGTCCGGTGTTAACACATGTTAATATATTCAACTCCATATGGTTGTATGGGATCCAGAACCACCAACCCACCACTTGGTCTACTGGAATGGGGCGAGGGTGGTGTTACCACTATATAGCTGTACTAGAAAAGTTGGTTTCACCATCTTCACTGGGTTCAAAATTTTGGAAACCATTGTGAAAACAGTCCAACCTAGAAGAATATCAATGGTGTCTTCAGGTCCAGGGCTCATTTTTAAGTTTCGACTTCAAAACCCGTATTTCCCATATGGTATAGAAATATGTTTATATGTTCTTGTTCATAAACTGTGAGTAATCAAGTTTTGCTTTCAGGCTGTTAGTAGGCAAGCTTGGAGATTTTACACCATAATGACAAGCTGCATGCCTTTAGGGGCCGGCTGTTTGTTGGTCTACAGATAAATTATATGCCTGATTAAGACACTCACATGTTCCCGTGGGACACAGACAGCAGCTGCAAAGGTGTTCCTGGCTGTGATTACATCTTTCAGAATCTATATGTGCCACCATAAAATAATGAATACAAATACAATTAACTGCAGGAAATTACTGGCATGGAAATAAATACGCTTTATGGCGGCGTATCAGTCGTTCCAAGTAAGTCGTTGTTTAAAGGGCCGCTGAACATAAATAACAAAGTTCCTTTAAGAAATGTTAATGATATTCATGAATTAATTTGGAGAAGTTTCAGGAGCTTGTCAGAAGTAAAGATAAAAAAAAAAAAAAAAAAACAGACAGACAATCAAGTGTAAGCGAGGGGGAAGGGGGAGGTATTTTCTGTTCGGTAGCCTGTTAGGAAAACTCACTTTCCACTTCTGCTGTATTGTGCTGTGTTGCCGCATGTGCATCAACATGTGTTTTTTTTTGCATATTGATGCAGTTGGATGCATTTTTGACTGCATTCCAACTGCATAGACAGTTCAAAATCCAGGTTATCCTATGGGCATAGTACACATTATTCACTCATCTAAGCCCCTGGCTAGACTCAGGTCAGTTTCTGTCTCACAAGGTGCCCCCTAATAGCTTCCCCAACCCAAACAGGCAGCACTTGTACCTTTTTAGTATTTTGTCAGCACTCACCCTCTTCACCCAGCAGCAGGATCCCACAGCAGAGAGAGGCCTGAGCATCAGCCAGTTTACATGCTTGTATAAACAATATTACCAAAAGTATTGAGACCTTTTACACACACATGAACTTTAATGGCATCCCAGTATTAGTCTGTAGGGTTCTATATTGAGCTGGCCCACCCAGAGCCATCTTAAAAGCATCATGGGCCCCTGGGCAAAGTAATGCTCTGGGGCCCCTACAATGGAGACAGCACAGGTAAACAGAAATCAAGTAGGTAGGAGGCAGACAAGCGGAGCTTCCCCTTTTGGGTGGAGCTCCGCATTATCTACATGAAAATCATTCTGTACAGCAAAGGAACAGTGGGAAAATACTACATACATAAAGTAATAAAGCTGTCCTGTGTATACAATATATATGCTAGATTGATGCCTCTCCAGCACTATGGCCCCTCTACACCCCAGATATCCCCCCAGCACGCTGACCCCTCTACACCCCAGGTATACCCCCAGCACTTGGACCCCTCTACACCCCAGGTATCCCCCCAGCACTCTGACCCCTCTACACGCCAGATATCCAACCAGCACTCTGACCCTTCTACACTCCAGATTCCCCCCCCCCCCAGCACTCTGACCCTTCTACACCACAGATATCCCCCCAGCACTCTGACCCCTCTACACCCCAGGTATCCCCCCAGCACTCTGACCCCTCTACACCCCAGATATCCCTCAGCACTCTGACCCCTCTACACTCCAGATATCCCCCAAGCACCCTGACCCCTCTACACCCCAGATATCCCCCCAGCACTCTGACCCCTCTACACCCCAGATATCCCCCCCATCACTCTGACCCCTCTACACCCAGATATCCCCCCAGCACTCTGACCCCTCCACACCCCAGATATCCCTACAGCACTCTGACCCCTCTACACTCCAGATATCCCCCCAGCACTCTGACCCCTCTACATCCCAGATGTCCCCCCAGCACCCTGACCCCTCTACACCCCAGATATCCCCCAGCACTCTGACACCCCAGATATCCCCCCAGCACTCTGACCCCTCTACACCCAGATATCCCCTCAGCACTCTGACCCCTCTACACCCCAGATATCCCCTCAGCACTCTGACCCCTCTACCCCCCAGCACTCAGACCCCTCCACACCCCAGATATCCCTACAGCACTCTGACCCCTCTACACTCCAGATATCCCCCTAGCACTCTGACCCCTCTACAGCCCAGATGTCCCCCCAGCACCCTGACCCCTCTACACCCCAGATATCCCCCCAGCACTCTGACCCGTCTAAACCCCAGATATCCCCCCAGCACTCTGACCCTTCTACACCCCAGATATCCCCCCAGCACTCTGACCCTTCTACACCCCAGATATCCCCCCAGCACTCTGACCCCTCTACACCCCAGATATCCCCCAGCACTCTGACCCCTCTACACCCCAGATATCTCCCCTGCCTCCCCTGTGTATCCATCACGCTCAGTGCCATCATGGGCCGTCAATTTCCGGGCATCGTGGACTCAAGGACCAGCTGCTTTGGGGAAAGTGCAGGGGCCCCCCCATGCAGCTGGGGCCCCTGGGCAGTGCCCATGTGTGCCCACTCATTAAGACAGCCCTGGGCCCACCCTTTGCATCTGTAACAGCTTCAGCTCTTCTGGGAAGGCTGTCCACAAGGTTTAGGAGTGTGTCTATAGGGAATGTTTGACCATTCTTCCAGAAGTGCATTTGTGAGGTCAGGCACTGATGTTTGAGAGAAGGCCTGGCTTGCTCTCATCTCAAAGGTGTTCTATCAGGTTGAGGTCAGGACCCTGTACAGGCCAGTCAAGTTCATCCACCCCAAAAGCGCTATCCATGTCTTCATGGACCTTGTGCACTGGTCCAAATCATTTGCTGGAGGGGGGATTATGTTGTGAGGTTCTTTTTCAGGGGTTGGGCTTGGCCCCTTAGTTCCAGTGAAGGGAACTCTTAAGCGTCAACATACCAAGACATTTTTCATGCTCCCAACTTTGTAGGAACAGTTTGGAGATGGCACCCTGCTGTTCCAACATGACTGCGCATTGCATTACTGATCACTGACTCTATTCATTAAGACAAGGAAGGGGCCGGTAAAGGACACATTTACCAGCCCCTTCCCCGCTCTCCATCCTGACAGATCCCACACAGCAGCCTGTGGGAGGGGGATACCAGGCAGCGATGTTGGGGGGGAACCAGGGGAGCACACAGGGGCCTGAGACAGCAGGACAAGGATAGGTTAGGGAGGCGGCAGGGGCCGCATGTAGACCAACCAAAGCCCTGTATTTCCTTCCTGCGGCTGCTGAATGTCTGTGGGAGGGAGAGGAGAAGAAGCAGGCATTCAACGGCTGCATGGATGGCTTGGTTCCTCCTACATGCTGCCACCCCCACCACTGATCCTATCCAGGTATAAAGGGGGGCCGCACGGGCCCCCTGGGAGCATGGGGCCAGGTTGCAATCACAGATCCTTCGACCCCCTATACGAAAGACCCCTGGTCTTATAGTCTACAGTGACAAATAATACAAGCTGAGCAGTAATTTAAAGAACTGTCAGATGTCCTAGGACCCGAACAAAGTCACCTTTATACAAGGGACAACATTTCGTTTTCTCAAGCACCGTGTAATAAATATTTTTCATTTTTTTTACCAGAAAATGCAATTTTTTTTCTTTGTTGCATCTCAGTGCTGCTTATCGCTTGCAGACTTTTTTCCAGGCACTTTCTATGTGCACACGCTCCACCAGCCACCAGTGTGAAAAGCCCTAAATGACCAGGTTGGAATTTAGTAGTCGATTCAATTCTTATCAGACGCTGCAGGCATTCCATGTACATAATGATTAATGGAATTTCATTGACAATAGGCTGTTGTTAGCAAGGATGCTCAAAGCTGCACTTTCTGATATTCAGGTAGCCAATAAAGGGCGTCTAGATGTAAACTTTCTGACATGCAGGAAGCCAATAGAGGGCATCTAGCTGTACTTTCTGATATGCAGGTAGCCACTAGAGGGCGCCTCTATAGATCATTTATGAAACATAAGCATGGAGATACAGTGTAGCAATAAAACAATTGTCCCTGATTTTGAGGGACTGTCCCTGATTTGGAGCAATTCCCTCTGTCCCTCTTTCCTCCTCATTTGTCCCTCATTTTGGTCTGATCTATATAGCTGTATTTAAAATGCACTTTTTATCTATCAAAAATTGTTTCCCAGCACTAAACCTTTCATCTGATTTCTAAATTGCTGCATTTGTAAATTCCAAAAGCCAATATAAAGGAATATTCGTGGTTAAAAAAAAAAAAAAAAAAAAAAAAAAAAAAGCACTTGTGGGTTTAACCAATCTCGATTTTTATGTACAATTCTCCTTTAAGGGGGCGTGCCAAGGGGGTGTGTCCTATGCCTGCATACTTTTGCTGATAGGTGTCCCTCATTCCAATCTAAAAAAGTTGTCAGGTATGCTTTTGGGTATAGAATACAAACAAAAACTGAGTACTATACACACCAGATTTCCTAAAAAGAAACACATAGGCTGCCCCCGTTGACCATATGAAAATGCCCAGTTACCTGGCTGTCTATGGTTTCCATACTGTCTGCGTCGCTGACCCAGAATAAGCATGCAGCAAGAGAAGTCAGGGTGGAGTCAGAGTTCCTGGCTGGTGTAGTTGCTGTACTTCAGGCTAGCAACTACTCAACGTCCGAAGCCCGACAGCCAAGCAAGTTACATTTTCAAAAGTAAAAGTCGATAGCTAGTTGCCGGTCAGTCACTGGCAAGTGAAGTCATGCTTTGGCTTCCACACCATCTGAATCGCTGACCCAAAATGAACTTGTAGCAAGTGAAGCCAAGTGGGTGGATTTACTAAAACTGGTGCACTCAGAATCAGGTGCAGCTGTGCATGGTAGCCAATCAGCTTCTAACTTCAGCACCTGGAAGCTGATTGGTTTCTAGACATGTGCACAACAAAAAAAATAGTTTATTTTCGTTTCGTTCTTTTCGTTTCCGAAAAAAAATCATTATTTTTTTTTGTTTCTTTTTTTCGTTTCCGGTGATTCGTAACGATTGGTACATTCGTAAGTCGTCGGTGTTCGGATTCGTAATGATTCGTACATTCGTAAGTCGTCGGTGTTCGGATTCGTAACGATTCGTACATTCGTAAGTTATTTTTTCGTTGATTCGTTTTTTCGTTAGTTTAATTTTCGTTTATTCGCTTATTCGAAATTCGGACGCATTCGTATTTATTCGTACATTCGTAACATTCGTAGATTCGTAATCGGAGCATAATTCATAATTTTATGTAATGTGTATGCTATTATTACATTTTAATAATTTACGAATCGAAAAAAAAAAGTTACGAATCGAAAAAAAAAGTTACGAATCGAAAAACAAAAAGTTACGAATCGAAAAAAGTTACGAATGTACGAATTTTTTCGTTCAATCTATTCGAAGCACGCTAAGCAGCGCCATTGTAAGGGACACGGAAAATTACCAATTCAACAAAAAAAAAAAAAAAAGTTACGAATCGAAAAAAAAAGTTACGAATCGAAAAAAAAAGTTACGAATGTACGAATTTTTTCGTTCAATCTATTCGAAGCACGTTAAGCAGCGCCATTGTAAGGGACACGGAAAATTACCAATTCAACAAAAAAAAAAAAAGTTACGAATTGAAAAAAAAAGTTACGAATCGAAAAAAAAAGTTACGAATGTACGAATTTTTTCGTTCAATCTATTCGAAGCACGTTAAGCAGCGCCATTGTAAGGGACACGGAAAATTACCAATTCAACAAAAAAAAAAAAAGTTACGAATGTTCGAATTTTTTCGTTCATTTTCGTTGTTCCTTTTTTCGTTTTTCGGATTTTCTTCATTCGTACATTCGTTGTTTCTAATTTGGTTTTTCGGATTTTCGTTGTTTTTCGGATTCGTTAGATTCGAACGATTCGTTATTCGGATTCGTTCGATTCGAACGATTCGTTCATTCGTATGAAAACGAACGAACGAAAAACGAAAAAAAACGAAAAACGAAAAAAAACGAAAAACGAAAAAAAACGAAAAAAATTGCACATGTCTATTGGTTTCAGAGCTGCAAAAATTGGGATATTTATTATAGCAAAAAGTAAAAGATAATGTGTTTTTTTTCTAAATTGTCGTTCTTCTTTTGTTTATAGCGCAAAAAAAAAAAAATCGCAGAGGAGATCAAATACCACCAAAAGAAAGCTCTATATGTGGGAAAAAAAGGACGTCAATTTTGTTTGGGTAAAGCATCGCACGACCGCGCAATTGTTAGTTAAATTGATGCAGTGCCATATCGCATTAAATGGCCTGGTCATTGACCAGCCAAATCTTCCGGGGCTGAAGTGGTTAAAGGGAAACCAAGTAACCCCTCCCGGTGGAGCGCCGCAGATAAAAGCTTTCTGACTCTGGATACTTTCGGTCATTTTTTCTCCCCTCTCCTCTGTTACTTCCCGTGTTAAGTGAACAATTCCCCATTTTTCACAGTTTATGAATATTTATGGGGGAATATTAAAAACGTCCACATGTGAAATGAATGGGACATTGCGTGCTGCAGGCTGGCGGCTGGCGGCTTCGGGAATGTGAGAATCATTCTTCGCCGAGCGCCGTGGACGTTGGAAGTGAGAAAGAAAATGTCGCTTTCATCCGCCCTCCCTGATTACTTCCTCCCGGGCTCTGCCGACGCAGGTGCTGTGCCGTTTTAAAGCCGTATTCCGCCCAAACGACCGGGAGGAAGCGCACCTGAGTCCCAGCTGCCGAGGACTTAGCGCCGGAGGGAAGTGAAATTAATCAGCTGTGACAAGCTTATCAGAGTTTGTCAATTACGCCGCCGATCTCCGCTAGACTCGAGACTGGCACTACGTTCTGCACTTGCAGAGTAATTGTGTGTATAGACGCGGAATGAGCACAAGATAGATCAGGATGCCGCAACCGCAGTCCCTCCTGACTGCTAAATAAAGGGATTTATTCTGCGCTTAAAGCGGAACTCCGGGATAAATACATTCATCAATGTGTATTCTTCCTGGAATCTTGGTGTGCTTTGTGTATTTCTTCCAGATCTGTGCAATAATCCAGTGTGAGACTTTACCTAAAATAAAGACCGGTCACTGCTGCTCTCTCTCCTTGTGCAGAATGACTGGTCTTGTCTCCGCCCCCTCATATAGTTTCCTGCAGGCAGCCTGTAGTGGGTGGGGCCTGCTGAGTGCCTCCCACAGGTCTCTCTCCTTGTACAGTGTGACTGGTCTTGTCCCACCCCCTCCCCCTCCTGTAGTTTCCTGCAGGCAGCCTGTGAGGGCGGGGCCTGCTGGGTCCCTCCCACAGCTCTCTCTTCCTTGTGAGATGACTGGTCTTGTCTCCACCTCCTCCTGTAGTTTCCTGCAAGCAGCCTGTAGAGGGTGGGGCCTGCTGTGTCCCTCCCACAGCTCTCCTTTCCTGTGCAGAATGACTGGTCTTGTCTCCGCCCCCTCATGTAGTTTCCTGCAGGCAGCCTGTAGAGGGTGGGGCCTGCTGGGTCCCTCCCACAGCTCTCTCTTCCTTGTGAGATGACTGGTCTTATCTCCACCCCCTCCTGTAGTTTCTTGCAAGCAGCCTGTAGAGGGTGGGGCCTGCTGTGTCCCTCCCACAGCTCTCCTTTCCTGTGCAGAATGACTGGTCTTGTCTCCGCCCCCTCATGTAGTTTCCTGCAGGCAGCCTGTAGAGGGTGGGGCCTGCTGGGTCCCTCCCACAGCTCTCTTTTTCTTGTGAGATGACTGGTCTTGTCTCCGCCCCCTCCTGTAGTTTTTTAGTTTCCTGCAGGCAGCCTGTAGAGGGTGGAGATGGCTGGGTTTAGGAAAAGATTTTAGGGGCAGACTTAGGGACATATTCAGGAAAAAATTTTTATGGACTTTAGGGGCAGATTTTAGGGACATAAGGACAGATTTAGGGACATTTTTAGGAACAGAATTGGGGACAGGTTTAGGAAAAACTTTTAGGGAGATATTAAGGGCAGATTTTAGAGACAGATTTAGGGGCAGATTTAGGAACAGATTTTAAGCAGAGATTAAGGCTAGTTTCACACTGGGGCGTTGGGGACGCTGGCGATAAAGCGGCGCTATATTTAGCGCCGCTTTACCGTCGTTTTAGCGGCGCATTTCGGCCACTCGCGGGGCGGTTTTACCCCCGCGAGCGGCCGAAAAAGGGTTAATACCGCCCGCAAACCGCCGCTGCAGCGGCGTTTTGCGGGCGGGTTCGGAGCGCTGCCCATTGTTTTCAATGGGAACGGGCGCTATAGGAGCGGTAAATATACCGCTCCTACAGCGAACCAAAGATGCGGCTTGCAGGACATTTTTCAGTGTCCTGCAAGCGCACCGCTTCAGTGTGAAAGCCCTCGGGCTTTCACACTGAAGACACAGCAACAGCTGTTTCGGGTCAGTTTGCAGGCGCTATTTTTAGCGCAATAGCGCCTGCAAACCGCCCCAGTGTGAAAGGGGCCTTAGGGACAGATTTTAGGGACATATTTAGAGATAGAGTTGGAGACAGATTTAGGAACAAATTTTAGGGATGGATTTCAGAGACATTTAGCCCTGGTTCACATTGATGCGATTGGGCATGCGTTGGCACCGTTCGAATCGGTACGGCGCGGATTTTGCGGCTCGGCATCGATTCTAAAAAGTAGTTTCTGTACTACTTTGGGCGACTTCGGGGTGCGATTTGTATAGACATCTGGGCAGGAACCCGCACAGATGTCTCTGAAATCGCCCCCGAAGTCAGACTGACATGCTGGTATGAAATCGTGCGCGTTCAGCTGAACTCACACAATTTCAATCCCGCAGCATCGTGAACCAGGGCTCAGGGACAGATTTGAGGGGCACATTTAAGGACAGAATTTGGGGACAGATTAAGGGACAAATATTAGGGATGTATTTTGGGACAGATTTTAGGAACAGATTTAGAGACAATTTAGGGACAACTGGCCGTGTTGTTGGCACACATCGTGCACATAGGTGCCTACTTCTTGAAGAAGTGGACAAGCTAATCGCCTGTATAAATGAGGCCCGTGAGCATTTATAAACATCAAAAGCTGCGGCGGCTGTGCAAGACTCCAATCGCCAACGCCGCCACCCTCTGTGCCTAAGAATAATAAAAAGCAAGACTTCATTTGTCTTTTAGCTGTAAGAGGTACACTGCCTTGAAAAAGTATTCATACCCCTTGAAATGTTCCACATTTTGTTATGTTACACCCAAAAATATAAATGTATTTTATTGTGATTTTATGTAATAGACCAACACAATGTGGCACATAATTGTGAAGTGGAAGGAAAATGATAAATGGTTTTCAATTTTTTTTATAAATAAATATGTGAAAAGTGTGGGGTACATTTGTATAGCGCCCCCTACATTACCTTGTAGAACCTCCTTTCACTGCAATTACAGCTGCAAGTCTTTTTGGGGATGTTCATACCTTCCAACATTTTGAGATAGGAATAAGGAACACCTACTAACAAAAGTATGTAAGCATAGGACACGCCCCCACTGCCACACCCCCTTAAAGGAGAATTAACCAAAATAAAGGTTAATTAAATCCATAAGGACTTTTTTTGTACCAATACTATTCCTTTATATTGGCTTTTAAAATGTACAAATGCAGCAATTTAGAAATTGGATGAAAGGTTTAGCTCTGGGAAACACTTTTAGAAAGAAAAAAAGTGCTTTTTATATATGTAGCGGGGCTATACCCCTTTTAGGGGAAGAGACTACAATTCCCATAATTCCCCAGGCTCCCGGGAGGATGTCTGTTTCCGCCCGAGAGGCTGCTGGGGGAGGATATAAAAAGGAAGAGGGGAGACCGCCTCTTCACACCTTGACTGGGCTGGTGACTCAGACACAGACATCACTGAGAGAGAGAGACACCTGTGCGGACCGGGACTGCTGAAGGCCTGAAGCCTGGGCCTTGCAGCAGGTGGAGAGAGACTCTCACCTCTCAGAGTCTGCAGCAGCGGAGCGGAGACTTTTCTCTACAGTCGGTCGGTCGGAGCTGAGGACGGTACCCCCAGGATTGGTGAGAGAGCCGGAAGGCTCATCCTGCATTGATACACACGTTTTATGCCTACTGAACTGCCTAGGCACAATTTACCTCAGAGCAGCAAATGTTACTTTTTGTGGATTACAACTGACACCATTTAAAGCTACATGTGCACCACCTCTACAGATTTATTGCCGGTGAAGAACACTGTACTAGTACAAGGACTGAGCTCTATTACTAGGGATCAGGCCTGGTCCATTAGGTAGGCGCAGATAGATTTATTGCACCTCAGGGGTGCATAGCAGACGGTCGCTACACTTGGCGCTCCGTTTCCCCATTGCTAGTTTGACATACCTGTGTACATGTTAAAGTGCATATTGCAGGGACCTGCTAAAGTATTGTGAGTCATATGTTCAAATGCATGTTGCTATTTCCTTTTCTTACTGACAAAGTAAAGCCAGTTATTCTTATTTCAGCAGTCTGCTTGTGAGTTCATACCCATTACACTTAGAGTATAAGATATGTTTTATGTGCATAGATACATACCCCTTTACTAACTGTGCCAGAGCGGGTAGAGCCAAATTGCCGGGGGTTGGTGGAAGCTGTACTCAGGGACCCAAAACAAACCAGCGGCTCTCTTAACTGGGGGTAGCGCTACATATACAACTATATAGATCAGACCAAAATGAGGGACAAATGAGGAGGAATGAGGGACAGAGGGACATTGCTCCAAATCAGGGACAGTCCCTCCAAATCAGGGACAGTTGGGAGCCATGGATGTCTCTAACAGCTTTGCACATCTAATGAGTGACATTTTTGCCCATTCCTCTTTGTAAAATATCTCAAGCTCTGTCAGATTGGATGGAGAGCGTCTGTGAACAGCAATTTTCAGGTTTTGCCACAGATTCTTATTTGGATTTAGGTCTGGACTGTGACTGGGCCATTCTAACACATGAATATGCTTTGATCTAAACCATTCCATTGTAGCTCTGGATGTATGTTTAGGGTCGTTGTCCTGCTGGAAGGTGAACCTCCACCCCAGTCTCAAGTCTTTTGCAGACTCTAACATGTTTTCTTCTAATGCCACATACACACGATCGGAATTCTCGTTGGAAAAAGCTCTGATGGTTTTCCTGACAGAATTCCGCTCAAACTGTCTTGCCTACACACGGTCACACCAAATTTCGACCGTCAAGAACGCGGTGACGTACAACACTACAACGAGCCGAATTCAATGCTTCCGAGAATGCGTTGAATTGTTTCTGAGCATGCGTAGGAATTTTGCGCATCAGAATTGCTACAGACGATCAGAATTTCTGATAGAAACCTTTCCCGTCTGAAAAATTGAGAACATGCTCTCAATTTTTTGCTGTCAGAAATTCGGCCAGCAAAATTCCGATGGAGCCAACACACGGTCGCATTTTCCGATGAAAAGCTCTCATCTGTCTTTTTCTGGCCGGAATTCCGATCGTGTGTACGCGGCATAAAATTTCCCTGTATTTGGCCCCATCCATCTTCCCATCAACTTTGACCAGCTTCCCTGTCCCTGCTGAAGAAAAGCATCCCCACCACATGATGCTGCCACCACCATGTTTCACGGTGGGGATGGTGTGTTCAGGGTGATGTGCAGTGTTTAGTTTTCCGCCACACATAGTGTTTTGCTTTTAGGCCAAAAAGTTCAATTTTGGTCTCATCTGACCAGAGTATCTTCTTGCACATGTTTACTGTGTCCCCCACATGGCTTCTCACAAACTGCAAACGGGACTTCTTATGGTTTTCTTACAAATAAAGCTTTTTTCTTGCCACAGGCCAGGTTTGTGGAGAGCATGACTAATAGTTGTCCTGTGGACAGATTCTCCCACCTGAGCTGTGGATCTCTGCAGCTCCTCCAGAGTTACCATGGGCCTCTTGGCTCTTCTATGATGAATGCTCTCCTTGCCCGGCCGGTCAGTTTAGGTGGACGGCCATGTCTTGGTAGGTTTGCAGTTGTGCCATACTCTTTCCATTGTCGGATGATGGATTGAACAGTGTTCTGTGAGATGTTTAAAGCTTGGGATATTTTTTTATAACCAAACCCTGCTTTAAACTTCTCCACAACTTTATCCCTGACCTGTCTGGTGTGTTCCTTGGCCTTCAGGATGCTTTTTGTTCACTAAGGTTCTCTAACAAACCTCAGAGAGCTTCACAGAACAGCTGTATTTATACTGAGATTAAATTACACACAGGTGGACTCTGTTTACTAATTAGGTGACTTCTGAACGCAATTGGTTACACTAGATTCTAGTTAGGGGTATCAGAGTAAACAGGGCTGAATACAAATGCACTTTTCACATATTTATTTGTAAAAAAAATTGATAACCATTCATCATTTTCCTTTCCACTTCACAATTATGAGCCACTTTGTGTTCTTCTATCACGTAAAATCCCAATAAAATACATTTACGTTTTTGGTTGTAACATGAGAAAATGTGGAAAATTTTAAACTGGTATGAATACTTTTTCAAGGCACTGTAATAGCCATTGGACTGTGGTGTGTGGCAGAGCAGTGTAAATCTCAGGACTGGATGTACAGAGACACAACTCCCTGGGCAGGTCTAGCAGCTCCTAAGAATGCCATTTCATCGGCGCGTTTCAGCTTTAAGAGAGGCAGCGGGAGCTGTAAACACGCCGAAGAATTCAGGTAGAACCAGCCGGAGTCCTCCTCCTGGAACGAGTTATCCGGTGGGGCCAGGGGGAGGCAGGGGGCCTCTGCGGCTGGAACCCTAGACATTTTGGCTAATCACGGGTGGGTATCCCTACTCCACACATCGCGTGACTTGGCTTCTTGGGGAAGGAGCTGAGTAAATGAACCCCAGCCCTTGGCTTGGGCTCTCACAATATTCCGATCAGAATCTGCAGCCTGGAATGTAAATTGGAAGCAGACTTGGAGAGACTGAGAGCAGATGTTACAAGGTAACTGCTATTTATTTTACTTCTCCGCACATTCTCATGTTATTCTGGGTTCAGCAGAGGAGACAGTCCCACTCTGCGTCTCGGCAAAGGTACAGGCCAACCAAAAAAAAAAAAAAAAAAGAATTACCGTTAAGGGGACTCTGACGCTTTATTCATTTATTTTTTATTAGTTGTTCAAAATTGTATTAAATAAAAAAATATATAACTCTACATACGGTATATTTGGTGCCAGATCAGATGTATCTGATGCACATCTCACTTCTTTTTTTTTTTTGGAAAATTCTTTTTAATTAAAGATTTTCAACTGTACATACACACAACAAAAAACAAAACATTACAATATACCAAAAACAAAAAAGAAAACAGAAAAAAAAAATAAAACAACAAGAGCCTACGGATTTTTTCCAACGGATTTTGTCCGAAACTGGTGTTGCATACACACGGTCGGACAAAGTTGTTGGAAAATCCGATCATTCCGAATGTGGTGACGCTCGTTGCGTACGACGGAACTACGTAGAGGCTAGTAGCCAATAGCTTTGGTCTCGTAATTTGATCTGAGCATGCGTGGCACTTTGTCCGTCGGAATTCTCTACACACGATCGGAAAAAGTCAGATTTTGTTGTCGGAAAATTTAAGAGCAGGATCTCAATTTTTTTCCGTCGGAAAATTCCGACGGAAAAAGTCAGATGGAACCCACACACGGGCAGATTTTCCGACAACATGGTCCGATCGGACATTTTCCGTCGGAATTTCTGACCGTGTGTACGGGGGGTAATGCCCCATAGGATTTTCCGAAGGAAAATGTTCGATGGGACCTTGTTGTCGGAAATTCCGACCGTGTGTAGGCTCCATCGGACATTTCCATCGGAATTTACGTCACACAAAATTTGAGATCTGGATCTCAAATTTTCCGACAACAGAATCCGTTGTCGTAAATTCCGAGCGTGTGTACACAATTCCGCCGCACAAAGTTCCACGCATGCTCGGAATCAAGCAGAAGAGCCGCACTGGCTATTGAACTTCATTTTTCTTGGCTCATCGTACGTGTTGTACGTCACCGCGTTCTTGACGTTCAGAATTTCCGACAAGATTTGTGTGACCGTGTGTATGCAAGACAAGTTTGAGCCAACATCCGTGGGAGAAAAAAAACATGGATTTTGTTGTCTGAGAATCCTTTTGTGTGTGCAGGGCATTAGCCAAAGAAAATAAGATAAGATAATACCTACCAGTCTGCCACCAACAAAAGGTAGGAGGGCAGAAAAGGATGTACCCATGACTAATTTAGTGTAATCCTCATTTTGCACATCTCACTTTTTGATACTTTTGGCTATTTATTAATGAGAGGAGTCCAGGGGGCGCCCCCCTGCTGAAGCATCCATGAGCTTATAGCAGAAGAGAATGCAGAGGACGTACACCTTATGTCCTTGGAAGCAAAAGCATTCAAGATCATTTGTGTCTGACGTACTTTCTGTAACACATATCACTTTTTGATACAAGTTGTGACTATTCATTCATGAGAACTGAGAAGGGTCCAGGGGGTGCCCCCTGCTGAAGCGACCATGAGCTTTTAGCAGAAGAGAATGCAGAGGACGTACACTTTACGTCCTTGTCAGCAAGGAGGTTAAAGTGGATGCAAATTAAGGTGACCACATTTTTTTGTCCCAGTTCAGATATGTCCGACGCACTTTTTGTGTCACATCTCACTTTTCGATACGCGTGACTATTCATTAGTGAGAAGAGTCCAGGGGGTGCCCCCTGCTGAAGTATCCATGAGCTTATAGCAGAAGAGAATGCAGAGGATGTACACCTTATGTCCTTGGCAGCAAAAGCGTTCAAGTGGATGCACTTTAAGGTGACCACATATTTTGGTCCCAGAACAGGTGCATCCGACGCACTTTCCGCGTCACATCTCACTTTTTGAACCCAGATCATTTGTGTCCGATGTACTTTCTGTATCACATCTCACTTTTTGATACTTGTGACTATTCATTCATGAGAACTGAGAAGGGTCCAGGGGGTGCCCCCTGCTGAAGCGACCATGAGCTTTTAGCCGAAGAGAATGCAGAGGATGTACACTTTACGTCCTTGGCAGCAAAAGAGTTGAAGTGGATGCAAATTAAGGTGACCACATTTTTGGTCCCAGAACAGATGCATCCGACGCACTTTCGGCACCACATCTCGCTTTTTGAACACAGATCATTTGTTTCCGACATACTTTCTGTATCACATCTCACTTTTTGATACTTGTGACTATTCATTCATGAGAACTGAGAAGGGTCCAGGGGGTGCCCCCTGCTGAAGCGACCATGAGCTTTTAGCAGAAGAGAATGCAGAGGATGTACACTTTACATTGAGAGTTGAAGTGGATGCAAATTAAGGTAACCACATTTTTTTGTCCCTGTTCAGATATGTCCGACGCACTTTTTGTGTCAAATCGCCTAGTGACAAAATCGCCAGGTGCTGCCCAACACTCTGGTGGTGGACTGTCCCTTAGTAACATCAGGTCCCTTCATTCGTCTTAATGACGTCCATAGGTGCCGCCTCCCCTATCCATGCGTCCGGCCCTCTGATCTACATATCATTGGCGCCAAACCGTGGATTCCAATGGGTGGGTGGTTTTTGAAGCACCTGATTGAAGCCAGAGGCTCTAATAGGCTTCAAAAACAGGTGGCCTCGGAGCGCAGAGCATTGCGCTCCGCGCTTGCCCAGTTGTGTGACCATAGCGAATACATTTTGCTATTATCAGACTAAAGTTCCTCCCCGCCAATCGGGAGGCAGGTCTGTGAGACCTTTTTCCCGATTGGCCAAAGCGCCAGGCGATCCTATTGAATGCCTAGCACTTTGGCGGAAGAGGAGACACATGGCAGAGGAAGCTGGCGGAGCGTACACCGGAGCCGTCACACGAGCGGGTAAGTGCCAGACAGCCCACAGGGGGGGGGCTCTTTGAGTGCCGTGCCACCCCACCAGGGGGATGTTGTTTGCTGTCCCCCCAAAAGAAGAAGCCGCCAGTGCGTCAGGCCCTTATGCCCCGTCCACACAAGCTAAATTTCCTTGGCTTGGCTTGCATACACACGGTCACACAAAAGTTCTCTGAACTTTCAAACGTCAAGAACGCGGTGACGTACAACACTACGACGAGCCAAGAAAATAAAGTTCAATGCTTCCGAGCATGCGTCAAATTGTTCCCGAGCATGCGTACAAATTTTGCGCCTCGGAATTGCTACAGCCTAACGCGTTTTCGCATAGGAACTTTTTCCAACCGAAAAATAGAGAACCTGCTCTCAATCTTTTGCTGGCGGGAATTCCACCAGCAAAAGTCTGATGGAGCATACACACGTCGCATTTTCCAACCAAAAGCTCTCATCGGACTTTTGCCGGCAGGATTTCCTATTGTGTGTACGTGGCATTAGACTGTAATGCCACGTACACACGGTTGGAATTCTCGTCGAAAAAAGCTCTGATGGTTTTCCCGTTGGAATTTCCGACGGAATTTCGCTCAAACTGTCTTGCCTACACACGGTCACACCAAATTCCGACGGTCAATAACACAGCGGCATACAACACATTCGACGGCACTATAAAAGGGAAGTTTAATGCTTCTGAGCATGCGTCAAATTGTTTCCGAGCATGCATTGGAATTTTGCGTGTTGGAATTGCAAACACACGATCGGAAAAGGTTTTCCGTCTGAAAAATTAAGAACAGGTTTTCAATCCGAAGTTCGTTGGAAATTCCGACAGAAAAAGACCGATGGGCATACACACGGTCGGAAAATCCGATGAAAAGCTCCCATCGGACTGTTTCCATCGGAAATTCCGACCGTGTGTACGCCGCATTAGAGCATGGTTGAGAAGATGCTGCAGAGACCAGTTTAGCAGTGCGGAGAAGTGAAGGATTGGGTAAGTAGATCTTCTTTTCTATGCCCTCTGGACCTAAACGAGCATTTAACCCACAACCCCACTGCAAGGGATAATTTAATTCCACCAACATTCATAGTAAGAGCTTGGCATTTAATCACTAGAACACAGGACATCTCTCTGTCCACAGCCACAAACAAACAGAACGTAATTAAAGAGCACATGTAAAAGTATTCATGAAGGGTAGGTGGAGCGTAGTATACTGGTAAAATGTGCGTGCTGTATACAAAGTACACATGGAAGTAACAGTCACAATTTATTTCCATTACGAGGGAATGAAGCATTAAGTATTCACATCTGCTTTAGTGCAAATCCCAGACAGACAAATTATATTTTCAATGCTCTGTGTCTCGAAAATAGATTTTGCCTTATTACATATGTCAAATTGATTGCAGCCTAATCTGGGCTCGGGTAAAATGATAAAGCAGGATTAATCTGGGGAAGCCCCCAAAACGTTTCAACGGCATGTCATTGGAAACGTGTCAGTGCTGTCACATGAGTTCTGTTGTAGAATTATGTGTACCCAGAGTCAGACCTCCAGGGATGTTCAAGTCTCAAACGCTGAGAAGGTTGGCACATTTGGGGCATGTGTTAGAGCGGTGTTATCAACTGGCATCCTCGGAGTTGGCAGCTGATTGTGAATGAACCTCCCTTGAGGTTATGGTCCCCCAAGCCACCACCCAACTTTCCACCACCAGATGTCATTTCAGTTACCATTGTATTATCACAAATGAAGACTGATGGCCATCAAATTTAGTATCTCACAACTCCCACCGCTTTTTCACGGGAAAGGCGAAGCAAAACTGTTGCTAAATTTTGACGCTCAAAAAGAAGTCCTATCTCTGGTTCAATCATTTTTTTATTAAAAGGGTTTACAGAAATACAGTGACGCATAACAGGAACAGAAAGCAGATACAACAGAAATGGCTATACAGCCTTGACACCGGTATCCTGCCCTGGGCGCTATAGTTTGCTGCAGTGTTGGTCATATTACTTTAACCATCTGATTACTTTGCACTTAAACCCCCCTCGTGACCAGACCAATTTTCAGCTTTTGGCGCTGACGCACTTGGAATGACAATTGCGCGGTCATACAACACTGTACCCAAATTAAATTTTTACCATTTTTTTCCCACAAATAGAGCTTTCTTTTGGTGGTAATTAATCACAGCTGGGGTTTTTACAAAAAAAGATGGAAAATTAAAAAAAAAAAAATCATGTTTAATAGTTTGTTATAAAATTTTGCAAACAGGTAATTTTTCTGCTTCATTGAGATGTGCTGATGAGGCGGCACTGGTGGGCACTGATCAGGCTGCACTGGTGGGCACTGATAGGCTGCACTGGTGGGCACTGATAGGCTGCACTGGTGGGGACAGATAAGTCGGTACTGATGGGGACAGCAAAGATGGCACTGATGGGCACGGATGGGTGGCACGGATGGGTGGCACGGATGGGTAGCACGGATGGGTGGCACCGATGGGCACTGATGGATGACACTGATGGGTGGCACTGATGGGCACTGATGGGCACTGATAGGTGGCACTGATGGGCACTGATGGGCACTGGTAGGTGACACAGATGAGCACTGGTAGGTGACACAGATGAGCACTGGCAGGTGACACTGATGTGCAGCACTGGCACTGTGGGCACTGAGAGATGGCACTGAGAGACGGCAGTGTGGGCACTGGTAGGCAGCACTTTAATGGGGCAAAGGTGGGCACCATGGATTGGGCACATTGCAGTGAGAGGGACTGATGTCCCTCTCACTGCCGCCGGTGATCGGCTTTTCTTTTTTTTTTCTCCTCGCGCTGTCAGCGCGAGGAGGAAAAAAAAAAGCCGATTACCGGCTCTGTTATTGTCACATGATCAGCTGTCATTGGCTGACAGCTGATCACGTGGTAAGGGGACGGGATCGACCCCTTACTCGGATCTGTGATCCAGCGAGTCTCACAGACTCGCTGATCACAGAGCGCGCCGCGCACGCCCTTCAGGGGGCGCGCAGGCAGCTCGTGGCCGGGACGACGTCAATAGACGTCGTCCCGGCACATCAGATCCGCGCTGTAGCCGTCATTTGGCTATAGCGCGGATCTCAGGTAGTTAAAAAAGTAATTAGTTAAGTTACAAATTACTTCTCCCAAAAAGTAATTGCGTTAGTAACTCAGTTACTACATTGGAAAATTAATTAGTTACGCAGCAAAGTAACTGTGACTTCTTTTTTAATATTCTATACGTGTAACTAAGGGGCGGGTCTAGTATTACTGTAAGCAGGGGGCGCATTTATTATTATTGTTATATATCGTGTAACCAAGGGGCTGCTCTATTATTACTGTAACCAAGGGGCAGATCTGTTATAGCGTGTAAGCAAGGGGCGGGTCTATTATTATTATATCGTGTAAGGGGCGGATGGCTACAGAAAAGGGCGAATGTTAAATTAATGGGCAGAGCTCGATATATAACAATAATAATAAATGCGCCCCTTGGTTACAGTAATACTAGACCCGCCCCTTACTTACACGATAGACGCTCCTTGCAGAGTAGCACGAGCATCGGGAGCGTGCGGCATCGCCTCGTACAATTACATGTTAACTGCACCTGCGCGGTGTAGAGTTCACTCAGAGCCGTTTAGGTTCGGCAATTTTCGTAAGCTCTGTAGTCCTCCGTACTGCGCAAGCGCTGCGCCTGCGCAGTACAGGGGGGTCCTTATCGGGCGGGGGAACATTTTCGTCAGGACACCGGAATTACACTACTGCCATCTAGTGGCGGTAGATGTAATTGCGGTAACGCCGCCCAAGTAATGGGAACTGCGTTACCATGAGGGAAAAAGTAATCAATTAGATTACTCGTTACCCTCTAAAGTAACTGCGTTATGTAACTCCGTTTATTTTAACTCAGTTACTTACATCACTGGTTTGCTGTATGCATTAATATTATTATACAGGATTTATATAGCGCTAACAGACAGTTTACACAGCACTTTACAATAAAAAGGTAGACAGTACAATTACAATATAGTTCAATACAGAAGGAATAGGAGGGCCATGCTCATGGAGCTTACACTCTAAAGCCCCATACACACGGTCGGACTTTTTCATGGATTCTGTCCGATCGGACAAGGTTGTTGAAAAATCAGACCGTGTGTATGCACCATCGGACAGTGTTCGTCGGTTTGGCCGACGGACAAAGTCTTATCTCCTGCTGGAAAACTTTGCCGTCAACACGGTCCGATCACACCAAATCCGATCGTGTGTACGGTTGTCCGACCGGACAAAGTGCTACGCATGCTCAGATCACATTACAAGACCAAAGCTATTGGCTACTAGCCTCTACGTAGTCCCGTCGTAGGCAACAATCGTCACCGCGTTCAGAATGATCGGATTTTCCGACAACTTTGTCTGACCGTGTGTACGCAAAACCAACATCAGACAAAGTATGACGGACATGGTCCGACGGACCTGGTCCGCGGATTGTCCGACCGTGTGTATGGGGCTTAAGGGGGTGGGGGTGCCTTCGTTCTTATACAAGGCTGACAGAAGTGGTGATAGTGGCAGTGATTTTGGCAAGCGAGCGACTGCTGAGCATTTTATTTTCTAAACTTGCACACCATAAATAGGGGGGGGGGGGGTGCAATTTGGCATCTGTGCCCTGGGCGCTGGATGACCTTGACCCGGTACTGCAGGTATCAACATTGTTAGAAACATGTAGGATTCCACTAGTCATTAGACATGTGCAATTCGTTTCGTTTTTTTTAGTTTTTTGTTTTTTTTTCGTTTTAGTTTTCGTACGAATGAACGAATCGAACGAATCCGAATAACGAATCAATCGAATCATACGAATCCGATTAACGAATCGTTCGAATCGAATGAATCCGAAAAACAACGAAAATCAGAAAAACCAAATTAGAAACAACGAATGTACGAATGAAGAAAATCCGAAAAACTAAAAAAGGAACAACGAAAATGAACGAAAAAATTCGTACATTTAACTTTTTTTTTTGTGGAATTGGTAATTTTCCGTGTCCCTTACAATGGTGCTGCTCAACGTGCTTCGAATAGATTGAACAAAAAATTTGTACATTTGTAACTTTTTTTCTCGATTCGTAACTTTTTTTTTTTTTTTGAATTGGTAATTTTCCGTGTCCCTTACAATGGTGCTGCTTAACATGCTTCGAATAGATTGAACGAAAAAATTTGTACATTCGTAACTTTTTTTTTCGATTCGTAACTTTTTTTTTTCGATTCGTAAATTCGTAAAAATGTAATAATAGCACACATTACATAAAATTATGAATTATGCTCCGATTACGAATAAATACGAATGCGTCCGAATTTCGAATAAACGAAAATTTAACTAACGAAAAAACGAATCAACGAAAAAATAACTCTTACAAATGTACGAATCGTTACGAATCAACGGAAACGAAAAAAACAAAACATAAATAAACAAATTTTTTTGTTGTGCACATGTCTACTAGTCATGAAGTTCATGTTCAAATGTGTCATATAACAAGAGATAACATGCCAGACCTGGAGGGTTCAGAATCTGGGAGGGAGAGGGTAAGAAAGACCACCTCCGAGCAAATAAGTCCAGGTGTGACCCGCCAAGACAAAAAGGGGGTATGCCCCCACAGTAGTGCTCTGGTGTAACTAAAAAAATGAATGGAAAAAACAAACATAAACACCCAAAAGAAAAAAAGTGGAGTGGGCCAAAAAAAGGAGAGAATGGAGAAGAGAGAGGAAAATGAGAGGAGAGGGAAAAAAGGAGCCTCCTCGGAAGGCAAATTTTTATTATACTCCCCACAGACTCCACCTGATGAACTTACAACCCGAATCCACATGCGCAAGATGTAAACGTGACCATGGGGACCTCATACACCTAGTGTGGCGCTGCCCCAAGCTACACACATATTGGGCCGGAGTAGTGACTACGGTCAACTCAGTATTTAAAGTTTCTCTTCCACAGGACCCGAGAGCATGTCTCCTGGGTTCACTGGACGGATAGGAGTGGGAGGTGCACACTGGAGAGGCTATCCACAGAGTCTTATTCCAGGCCAGGAAACTAATTATGATACATTGGAAATCTGGGGATCCCCCGACCATAAAGGAATAGAGTACTAACATTGGTGCGGTGCTAAGAATGGAGAAATGTATATATCAGCAAATTTGAGAAAATATGGGCACCGTGGTTAGATGTAACGGGACTTGCCCCGGTGGATCTGGTTGCGGACAGATTATTGGGAATCAGTGTTGGTTGAGCACTGGGTTATGAGGAATAATGTAACCTGCTGATGAAGATATAATGCTGTTTATTGCTGTTGATGGGATGCATGGTACTAAACTGTATTGCACTGATGACATTGTTTGTATACCAATTCTGCAAAATAAATACCTTTTTGTTGGATAAAAAAAAAAAAGAAAAAAGATATGCCCTTTAGCTTGTGGGATTATCCCTGTAAGTCACCTCTTGCCAAGTTTATCTGTGCAGAATCTACTTCTAGATCCTGCGAGGACACTGCTGCTGGACCCCCATTAGAAAGTGTCACATGTGTCAAACACAAGGCCCTCGGGCCAAATCTGGCCCACCAGGCCACTTCATGTGGCCCTCATACCTCCCCTGCAGCTGCAATACCCCCCTCATCTCTGCCAAGTTTATCTGTGCAGAATCTACTTCTAGATCCTGCAGCTGCAATACCCCCCTCATCTCTGCCCAAACCTTGTCTCAGCAGTCGGCAGCAGAGAGGAGGACAAAACTCCTGCACCAGATCCTGCGCTTCTTCAGCCACAGCACCCCCTTGTCTCTACCTTCCCTGGTCTCAGCATTTAGCAGACTCCGGAAGGTGACTCCCGCCCTCCTCTGGTCCACCTCCAGACCCTGCACTCTCTGCTTCCTATCTCCGTCCCCAGGTTCATCCAGGTAGCAGCACAAGGTAAGGGGGTGCACTGTAATGTAAGGGATGGTGGGTGACTCTTGACTTCTGATAATGGGGGGCTCTTGACATCTGCTGTAAGGGGGAGTGGAGTGCTCTGGACATCTAGTCCTACAGATACAACTGGCAACCATAATGATGATGCCATGATGAATACAATTTTTAAAGCCATTTAAACTTATTGCCCATGGGAATATACTTTGAAGTGAGTTTGCCTACAGTCTTTTTGAAGAATTCCCATTTCTGTTCTGTGTTCATAGATGCCAATATTCCCTTGGAAGCCTTGGAACGCAGCCCTCATCCTTGGAAAATTTCTATCCTTAAGTTAAAGTGGGGTGCCCCTTAAAAAAAAAAATACTGCAGCTGCTGACTTTTAATAATTGGACACTTACCTGTCCCAGGGTCCAGCAATGCAGGGGAAAGAAGCCCCCCCTCGTTCCCCGCATCGCCCGCGGCGCCAGCATCCTTACTGTGGGCACCAGGCTGTGGCTTTACCGTGATACGCCGCGCAGTCATCTGGGACCTGTCACGTGTCCCAGGTGACTGACTGCGGCGAGGGGAAGTGATGTCAGTGCCCGGGCACTGAAGAAGGCAGACTACGAGGGACCCCCTAGCAACAGGCATTTAGAGGTGAGTAAAACATTTTTTTTTTCCAATTATTTTTTTTTATGAATTTTAAGCTATTTTGTTTTTTTTGGTGGAAACACCACTTTAAGTGTTTTTATATTGCCCGTATGTGTTTGTTGCTTACAGCTAACCTTAATGAAATCTTGTTATGGTCACTGCTACACAAGGACTTAGATATACCTTATATAAAGCAGCCACTGACCGACAAAAGTTTTCCAACATTGCTGTTCAACAGAAATCAATCTAAAAATGGACTCCGGTCAAACAGGGACAGGCATAAATGGATCGAAATTCATCTAGTTCTTACTGAACCGGCCAGATTTCGACCCATCTATGGCCAGCTTTAGAAGGACCTGAAACTGATCTCATATACCAGCTTGGAAGCACACTGCATTTTCCCATCTACACAAGGCCTTACATATGTCTTACTTATTGCTGTATGGCAAGGAATGCCTAGTATAAATAGTCCGAAAATTTGGTGGTTAATTTCAAAATCTTTATTGGTTAGGGTTATCATGTACACCGGACACGTTTCAGGGGGTGAGGACCACTTCTTCAGGTCTAACATAAAAACGATAATAGGTGTCAGGGCTCCACTTGCGACGTACGGTCGAATCGGCGCGCGCGCATGCGCACACGCGCCGCTGATTCGCCCGGGCGACGAAACGAGGGTACGCGCCGGCGTACTCCTCAGGCGCGCGCGGGCACGTGCGTCGCGGGCGCACACGTGACGCGTTAGCGCTGTTTGGCGCCAGTTGGCCTTTAAAAGAATGACAGCTGCACATGTCAAGTGCTGTTCATCTGCAGTTTGCCCCTTGTTTAACCTGCTTCTGTTTGTGTACTCCTGTTCACCTGATCCGGCTTCCACTTGACTCTGCTGCCTTCTCCATTCCTGATCCCGGCCTGTTGACTCTGCTTTGGACTGATACCTGAACGCTGACCTCCTGCCTGTCTGACCTCTCCATTGCCTGTGCCCACTTACCTGCTTGCCAAGTGTATCCAGACCCGGCCTGCCTGACGACCCCTCTGCCTGCTCCCTGCATGCTGCATACTTCCAGAGTTGCTGATGCCATCTCTGGGTCACCCTGCATCCGGACCCTGCTCCACTGCCTGCCAGTCTCTGCTGCTTCAGCATCCAGGAGATCGCTACTGACCAGCTACGTCTGCCACAGCATCCATTCCAGGCACTCCTACCCCGCTGTGCTCACGGGACCACTGTCTCCACTCCAGTGGGCCCTGAACCAGAGCCGTAAGAGAGGCCCTCTCCCAGCGAAGTCAGGCTCACCACTCAGGTACCTAACAGTACGAACAGCCATGACTGAGCCTGCGGGAGAAGCCTCTGCCATGAAGGAGTTCTGCTCACACCTAGCAGCCCTCACTCAGGCGGTGCAATCCCTGCAAGAAGGGTATACCAGACTGGAAGGTCGAGTGCAGCAACTTGCTGACCCCAATGTTGCGGCTCCTACATCTCCGCAGCCTCCTGCAACACCTGCTACTCCTCCTGCGGTGATGATGCTGCCTCCTGAACCAAGAGTACCTGTTCCTGATCGGTTCTCCGGAGATCGTTCCAAATTCCGTGTCTTTCGCAACGCCTGCCAGTTATACTTTGCTCTACAACCCAGAACCTTCTCCCTAGAGGCCACCAAAGTGGGGTTCGTGATCTCTCTGCTGCAGGGCGAACCTCAGATTTGGGCTCATCACCTACTGGAGGGAAATAGCATGCTGACGCAGTCCCTCTCGTCTTTCCTGGAAGCCATGGCGCAACTCTATGAGGACCCCCAGCTAACCACCACAGCTGAGTCTGCTCTATCTGCGCTCCAACAAGGCCGCAGAACGGCCGAGGACTATGTGACAGACTTTAGACGATGGAGCGCAGACACCCAGTGGAATGACTCGGCTTTAAGGCATCAGTTCCGCATGGGCCTCTCCGAAGGCCTAAAGGATGAACTTGCCCGAGTGGGCACCCCAGACACTTTGGAGGGCCTGATAACCTTGAGCATACAAATTGATCGTCGGCTCCGGGAACGCAGAGTCGAGAGATCCGCTCAAGTCCACCGTCCGGCTTGGATGACTGCAAGGGCTCCATTACCGGCTAGCCGTTACATGCCCGCTCAGCCAATGGCCCCTGCCCATCCTCTTCCCGATGCTGGCGAGCCGATACAACTTGGTCTCATGCGACCCACTCTGTCTCTGGAGGAACGTGCCCGACGCCGACAACTAAATTTGTGCCTGTACTGCGGTGGGTCCGGACACTTTGTGAACAGATGCCCGAGCAAGCTGCGTAAGTGCCTTTCGTCTATGTCAATCAACTCTGCTTCCTTACCAGCCCATGCCACCCACATCTCTCTACCCCTGTCTTTTCAGTTCCTGGGAAGGACGATTCATACCAACGCCATCCTTGATTCAGGAGCCTGCAGCTGTTTCATCGATACCACCTTTGCCAGCCGGCACGACATTCCTCTTCAAAGGAAGGCCCGCGGACTATCCGTCTTCCTGGCTGACGGTTCCCGCATTAAATCGGGCCAAGTTGTCCAGGAGACCCAACCTCTGCTCACTATCTCTTCTCTCCACCACCAGGAACTGTTAACCTTGGATGTAATCTCGTCCCCCCTGTTCCCAGTGATCCTGGGCATCCCCTGGTTGCAGGCACACGACCCGACCATCAGCTGGTCCACAGGGGAGGTCAAGTTCCAGTCACCCTACTGCCTGGAACATTGCTTACACGAAGCCCCGACGCAACCCGCTACGCTTCTTTGTCTGGACTCTGATACTGACCTGATCCAAGCGGTACCGGAACCATACCATGAATTCCTAGACGTCTTTAGTAAACGGGGAGCGGACTCCCTACCTCCACACCGCACCTATGATTGTCCCATAGAACTTTTGCCGGGGGCCGAGATTCCATTCGGGCGTATCTTCCCCCTTTCCGAGAAGGAACAAGAGGCCCTGAAGGCCTACATTTCGGAGAACCTAAAGAAGGGGTTTATACGTCACTCCACCTCACCCGCAGGGGCCGGCATATTCTTTGTAACCAAGAAAGACCAGTCACTCCGACCCTGTGTGGACTACCGGGAACTAAATAAAGTTACAATTAAAAACCGTTACCCCTTACCCTTAATACCCGAACTGTTTCAAAAACTAAGAGCGGCCACCATATTCTCCAAACTGGACTTAAGAGGGGCCTACAACCTGGTTCGCATCCGATCAGGCGACGAGTGGAAGACTGCATTTCGTACCCGTTTTGGGCATTACGAATACTTGGTGATGCCCTTCGGCCTTTGTAATGCCCCGGCTACTTTCCAGCACCTCATAAATGAGGTCTTCAGGGACTTTCTGGACATTTTTGTCATTGTGTACTTGGATGACATCCTAATCTTCTCCAGAACGCTTGAGCAGCATCGGGGGCATGTGGGCCGAGTCTTACTCCGTCTTCGTCAGCACGGATTGTACGCGAAAGCAGAGAAGTGCACCTTCGAGCAGCAGAGCATCCAATTCTTGGGTCTTCAGATCTCCCCAGCAGGCATTGAGATGGACCCGCAAAAGGTAACAGCTGTACTGGACTGGCCGGCACCATCTGACGGATTCGCGAATTTTTACAGAAAGTTCATCAAAGGGTTCTCGGCCATCATCTCACCAATCACGCAGCTGACAAGGCAGAATGTACGGTTTCATTGGGGTCCAGAGGCCCAGGAGGCGTTTGTGAAACTCAAAGGGCGATTTACATCCGCTCCCATCCTCAGTCACCCTGACCCATCTCTCCCATACATCCTGGAAGTGGATGCCTCTGAGGTAGCAGTGGGGGCTGTGGTCTCCCAACGCCAGGGCAATAACGACCTAATGCACCCTGTGGGCTTCTTCTCCCGGAAACTTTCACCCGCAGAAAGGAACTACGATGTGGGTGACCGAGAACTGCTAGCCATAAAATCAGCACTGGAGGAATGGAGATACTTGTTGGAGGGAGCAGTCCACCCTGTATTAATATACACGGACCACAAGAATCTCGAGTACTTAAGGACGGCAAAACGTCTAAAACCACGACAAGCCCGCTGGGCCCTCTTCTTTTCACGTTTCAGCTTCCACATTACCTACCGGCCTGGATCTAAAAATGTGAAGCCAGACGCGCTCTCACGCATGTTCGACTGCCCTAAAGACTCCACACCTCCTGATACCATCCTCCCTGCAAGCAACTTTCTTCTGCTACAACCGGATTTACTGTCCCAGATCAGGGAGGCCTCCCTGAACCCGCTCCTTCCCCCAGGACTTTCACTAAACCGTAGAGAGGGGCTTCTCTGGAAGGATAGCCAGGTGTTTGTTCCCGAACCCATCCGGGTTAAAGTATTGGCCCTCCTCCACGATCACCCACTAGCAGGACACTTTGGGGCCCGAAAGACTCTCGACCTGGTGCAACGCACCTTCTGGTGGCCTGGTCTGAAGGAATTCTGTTCCAAGTATGTCAGTTCATGCCCAGTGTGCTCCCGAAGCAAGACTACTAGGGGCCGGGCCTGGGGCCTACTCAAGCCTCTCCCTGCACCTGACCGACCCTGGCGTATGATAACGATGGACTTTATAGTCGAGCTGCCCCCCTCTGAAGGTCACACGGCCATCTTTGTAGTTGTTGACCGACTCTCAAAGATGGCCCACTTTCTACCCCTAAGGGGAACCCCATCTGCAGCAGAGACGGCCCGTGTTTTTATCTGAGAAATCGTTAGGTTACACGGGGTACCCAAGAATATAGTTTCGGACAGGGGAGTCCAATTCACCTCACGGTTTTGGAGAGCACTGTGTGATAGCCTAAAGATTGAGCTGGCCCTATCCTCAGCTTACCACCCCCAAACTAATGGGCAGACTGAGCGCACAAACCAGACCCTCGAACAATATATTAGGTGTTTCACTTCATTTGTGCAAGATGATTGGGTTTCTCTGCTGCCCTTAGCGGAATTTGCGTACAACAACGCCAGCCACTCGACCACGGGACAGTCCCCATTTTTCGCCAATTATGGGTTCCATTTAACATTTCTACCAGATTTTCTTACAGAGTCCTCAGTTCCAGCGGTCCAGGACGCAGTGACCTTCCTAAGCCGCAACAACCAAATCCTCCAGGAAGCCATAACCAAGGCCCAGGCGGACAGTAAGAAAGCCTTTGACCAAAAGAGGAGGGGAGAGTTGAATCTGCAAATCGGGGATCAGGTACGGCTTTCCTCTTCTAACTTAAAGTTAACCTGTCCCTCTAAGAAGCTGGCACCCAGGTTCCTGGGCCCTTTTCCTGTAAAGAGGAGGATTAATGAGGTGTCCTATGAACTGTCCCTGCCTGACACCATGAAGATACATCCTGTGTTTCATGTCTCCCTATTGAAACCCTCGGTACCCGATCCCTTCCCCAATAGGGAGTCCGGGCCTCCTGAACCTGTCCTAGTGGATGGAAACGAGGAGTACGAGGTAGAAGTTGTTCTAGACTGTAGAAGGCGACAAGGGCAAAGACAGTTTCTGATTAAATGGAAGGGCTTCGGCCCAGAAAGCAATTCTTGGGAACCTGAGGACAATATACATGCTGGAAGACTAATTCGTGCTTTTTTTCATTTCACACCCTGAGAAGGATGACCAACTGGGCACCCGGAGGTTGCCCCTTGTGGGGGGGCAATGTCAGGGCTCCACCTGCGACGTACGGTCGAATTGGCGCTCGCGCATGCGCACACGCGCCGCTGATTCGTCCGGGCGTCGAAACGAGGGTACGCGCCGGCGTACTCCTCAGGCGCGCGCAGCGAGCGCGGGCACGTGCGTCGCGGGCGCACACGTGACGCGTTAGCGCTGTTTGGCGCCAGTTGGCCTTTAAAAGAATGACAGCTGCACATGCCAAGTGCTGTTCGTCTGCAGTTTGCCCCTTGTTTAACCTGCTTCTGTTTGTGTACTCCTGTTCACCTGATCCGGCTTCCACTTGACTCTGCTGCCTTCTCCATTCCTGATCCCGGCCTGTTGACTCTGCTTTGGACTGATACCTGAACGCTGACCTCCTGCCTGTCTGACCTCTCCATTGCCTGTGCCCACTTACCTGCTTGCCAAGTGTATCCAGACCCGGCCTGCCTGACGACCCCTCTGCCTGCTCCCTGCATGCTGCATACTTCCAGAGTTGCTGATGCCATCTCGGGGTCACCCTGCATCCGGACCCTGCTCCACTGCCTGCCAGTCTCTGCTGCTTCAGCATCCAGGAGATCGCTACTGACCAGCTACGTCTGCCACAGCATCCATTCCAGGCACTCCTACCCCGCTGTGCTCACGGGACCACTGTCTCCACTCCAGTGGGCCCTGAACCAGAGCCGTAAGAGAGGCCCTCTCCCAGCGAAGTCAGGCTCACCACTCAGGTACCTAACAATAGGCAATCAATAAAATAATGTAAAGACAATAGGAACAACCAATAAAGAAATATAATGTACCATCTTAGTGTAAAAACAGTGTACTAAAACAGACTACCGTATATACTGGAATATAAGCCGAGTTTTTCAGCAAATTTTTTTGTGCTGAAAGCACTTTTCTGCAGCAAAAAATTAAATTTTCCGACCCGACTTTGTGGCAAGGTATCTCGGGGCCATGTAGTGCTAGGAACCCCAAATCTGGTGTGCAAATCCAGTGGAACCAACACTACAACATATCCAATTTGGAGTTCCTAGCACCAAGTGGCCCTGAGATACAGGGCCCCAAATTCGGTCAACTGTGTCCATCTGCAGCAATGTTATTTCAGGACCCTTGCTGCAGCTAGGGGGCATCTAGGAACCCTTAACTACCAAGTTTGAAGTTCAGGGGACCTATGGCTGCAAATGGGCACAGTGAGGCTGCAAATGGGCCTCTTTTCCACTTACAGTAGCTACGCATTTCTCACCCTAGGCTTATACTCGAGTCAATACGTTTTCCCATTTTTTTGTGGTAAAATGAGGTGCCTCGGCTTATATTCGGGTCGGCTTATACTCGAGTGTATACAGTATATTAAAAATATCTTAAACAACTCAAAATAACCAACCAGATTTGAACCAACCCTGAAAACTCAAGGATCAATTTAATTTGATTGGTTGGCATGAATTTTTAGACCTATGAGAGGCTTTACTATCTCAAATTTTGGATAACAAGCTGTTATTATGCCACCACTATTATGTATGGCAAGGAATTTGGTTGTTCATTTCAAAGTCTTTATTGGTTAGGGTAACAATGTACACTGTACAAGTTTCGGGGGATGAGGATCACTTTTTCAAGTCTAACATAAAAATGATAATGGACAATCAATAAAATGATGTACAGATAACAAGAACAACCAATAAAGGAATATAATGCGCTTTCTTAGTGTAAAAACACAACTAAAACAGACTATTTTAAAAATATATAATAGATTTGAACCAAACTTGAAAACTCAAGGATGAATTCGATGCTATTGGTTGGCATGAATTTTTTGACAGGTTTAAAAATATCACATTTCAGCCCTACCAAAGCCTTACTAGCTCATATTTTGGATAATAAGCTGTTATTATGTCACCACTATTTGTTCCCTGTGCCAGTGGATGCATTTATGCCATCTTTTTTTTTGCAATTCTTTTTTTTTTTTTTACTGCTGGGATGTTCTTCTTAATCCTGTCTGAGAGAAATGCCTTTTTTGCTCCTTGTATAGAATTATCAGTTCAATGTCGGAACGCTCCTGCTCGGCGGAGAACAAAAAACAGGACTTTGTAGCTTGATATTTAATATCTGAATCCTGTTTCTATAGTTACACTTTGCAGTAAACGGAATTATGCTGTGCATCCTTGGAACTGAAGAGGGAAAAAAAACGCGGGAGGGAGGTGTATGTTCAATGACAAAAGATGGAAGGCTTCGAAGGCGACCACGAACTGCACAGAACATGTACAGTACAGACTGTCTTGCTCAGTTCAAGTAAAATTCCTTCTTTGCGCAGCACGAACAAAATAAATAAAAAAAATAGAGAGATTTCCAATGAGCGCAACCATTTAATAAAAATATGTCTTATTTTAAAACCATTAGTATTATGATCATGAATTACTATATTTACATGTTTTTAGTTTTGTTGTGCGCGCGACCTAAAGGGTTGATCCTTACTAGTGATAAGACTGGCTTTTGTATGAACCCAGAAATAAGCTGTCATTGCCAGGCAAATGAGCTGTAGGTGGGGAATTCCACACTCCGCTGCTACATGTATACAAATGGGCGGGGATGCTTGTGAAATTGACAACCTAACATGGCTACATGGCCATATTTGGTAAATGATTTTGACCTAATATGGTCATGTGGCCATACACAAAGGGACCGGGATGTTTGTGACATTATTGACTTAATATGGCTACATGGTCCTATTAGGTCAATGATGTTGACGTATAGACAAAGGGGCGGGATGCTTGTGACATTATTGACTTAACATCGCTATATGACCATATTAGGTCAATGATGTTTGCATAATATGGCTATGTTGCCATACACAAAGAGGCAGGACTGTTTGTAATATGATTGACCTATTCATGGCCATATTAGGTCAATGATGTTGACCTAATATAGTCATGTGGCTGTACACAAATTGGGGATGCTCGTGACATCATTGACCTAATATGGCTACATGACCATGTTAGGTCAATGACGTTGACCTAATATGGCCACGTGGCCATACACAAAGGGGCAGGGAAACTCATGACATCATTGACCAAATATCACTACCTGGCAATATTAGATGAATGACATTGACCTAATAGGGCCATGTGGCCATACACAAACATTAACCTAATATGGCCCTTTGTGCCTGTGCAGCACAAAGGGCCTGATTCGGCTGAACATAGGTTTGGTTCAAGCCCAAATTGGATACAAGCGCATCCCTAGTCCTCATAAAACTGGCATTTCACCGTCTGGTAAATGCTGGCGAGTTAGAACAGAACTCCATCTTCCCTATTGTTAGTAGTAGTTGGTCACAGTCAACTGGACTTGTTCTGTAGTGGTAAACATATATTTTAGCTTATCCAAACCACTTCTTTAGTTCTAGTGCCAGTAAAGTGAAGAAGTGGTTTGGATAAGCTACGGAACATCTTCCATTCCCTGAAGACCCACATCAATTTTTTATAAAAAAAACAATCTTTGCACATACCTTTTTCTTTTTAGTCTTCAGGCCAGTCCAGTAACATCATGGGTCTTCCTCTTCTTACTCGGCAGCGGCACAGGGCAGACATTACTTCTGGACAAAATGGCACCTATCTAATGATGTATGGGTGCCTCTCAGTCCAAGAATACTGTGAGCCCAGGCTGCATGATGACACAGCCCCAAAGGTCATGTCCATGACAGCCTCAACTTATAGGAAATGGGCTGGTTGACGCTGGTTGTCTTTTATGCTGGAAGATGAGTGGTAACCAAGATCGGTAACCAAGAGTGGTAACCAAGAACAAGTGGCTGCAGGTTCGGATCAAACAGACGCATAGTTGAGGAGCCAAGCCAATGGTCAATAACGAGTGGTAGCAAAGATATGACAAGAGTGTGATATTGCTTGTAGACAGCACAATAACTTGGACACAGCCAGACACAGCAGAGGTTGCCGGTTCAGACCTGAGTTCTGACATGAGGGGTTTCCACTCTACCTGCTAAATACTCTATTTTTTATTACTGAAATTTATAATCTCCCAGGTGGACAGAAGCCAAGTCAGGAATGATGGCAAAATTTAGCTATTTAAGTATCCAAGATATTTAAGAAGCCAAGAACGGACTAAGCCCACAAGGCTCAACCGATAACCAAAATATCCCTTTTGGGTGGATTATTCTTTAACCACTTCAGCCCCGGACCATTTGGCAGCCAAAGGACCAGAGGTCTTTTTTCAATTTCGCACTGCACTACTTTAACTGGTAATTGCGCGGTCATGCAATTTTGTAACCAAACGAAATTTGCGTCCTTTTCTTCCCACAAATAGAGCTTTCTTTTGATGGTATTTGATTGCCTCTGTGATTTTTATTTTTTGAGATATAAACGGAAAAAGAGCGAAAATTTTGAAAAAAAAAGAGATTTTCTACTTTTTGTTATAAAAAAAATCTAATAAACTCAATTTTAGTCAAACATTTGGGCCAAAATGTATTCAGCCACATGTCTTTAGTAAAAAAAATGCCAATAAGCGTATATTTATTGGTTTGCGCAAAAGTTATAGCGTCTACAAACTAGAGTACATTTTCTGGAATTTACACCGCTTTTAATTTATGACTGCCTATTTCATTTCTTGAGGTGCTAAAATGGCAGAGAAGTACAAAACCCCCCCCCCCAAATGACCCCATTTTGGAAAGTAGACACCCCAAGCTATTTGCTGAGAGGCATGTTGAGCCCATTGAATATTTTTTTTTTTAGTCCCAAGTGATTGAATAAAGACAAAAATAAAAAAGATTTTTTTTTTTTCAAAAAGTTGTCACTAAATGATATATTGCTCACACATGCCATAGTTATATGTGGAATTGCACCCCAAAATACATTTTGCTGCTTCTCCTGAGTATGGGGATACCACATGTGTGGGACTTTTTGGGAGCCTAGCCGCGTACGGGGCCCCGAAACCCAAGCACCGCCTTCAGGATTTCTAAGGGTGCAAATTTTTGATTTCACTCCTCACTACCTATCACCGTTTCGAAGGCCATAAAATGCCAAAATAGCACAAAACCCCCCCAAATGACCCCATTTTGGAAAGTAGACACCCCAAGCTATTTGTTGAGAGGCATGGTGAGTATTTTACAGCTCTCATTTGTTTTTGAAAATGAAGAAAGTAAAGAAAAAAAAAAATTTTTTTTTCTTTTTTCAATTTTCAAAACTTTGTGACAAAAAGCGACATCTGCAAAATACTCACAATACCTCTCAGCAAATAGCTTGGGGTGTCTACTTTCCAAAATGGGGTCATTTTGGGGGGTTTTATGCCATCTGGGCATTCCATGGCCTCCGAAACTGTGATTGGCAGTGAGAAGTGAAATAAAAAAATTACACCCTTAGAAAGCCTGAAGGCGGTGATTGGTTTTTGGGGTTCCGTACGCAGCTAGGCTCCCAAAAAGTCCCACACATGTGGTATCCCCGTACTCAGGAGAAGCAACAGAATGTATTTTGGGGTGTATTTCCACATATGCCCATGACATGTTTGAGCAATATATCATTTAGTGACAACTTTTTGTAAAAAAAATATATATATTTTTTTTTTTTTCATTATTCAATCTCTTGGGACAAAAAAAAAAAATATTTAATGGGCTCAACATTGCTCTCATCAAATAGCTTGGGGTGTCTACTTTCCAAAATGGGGTCATTTGGGGGGGGTTTGAACTGTCCTGGCCATTTTATGCACAACATTTAGAAGCCTATGTCACACGTCACCCACTCTTCTAACCACTTGTAGACAAAGCCCTTTCTGACACTTTTTGTTTACATGAAAAATATTTTTTTTTTTTGCAAGAAAATTACGTTGAACCCCCAACACTATATATATTGTTAAAGCAAAGGCCCTACAGATTAAAATGGTGGGTGTTGCATTTTTTTTTTTCCACACAGTATTTGCGCAGCGATTTTTTCAAACGCATTTTTTTGTGGAAAAAATACACTTTTTTTTATTTTAATGCACTAAAACACACTATATTGCTCAAATTTTTGATGAAATAAAAAATATGATCTTAGGCCGAGTACATGGATACCAAACACGACATGCTTTAAAATTGCGCACAAACACGCAGTGGCGACAAACTACATACATTTTTAAAAGCCTTTAAAAGCCTTTACATGATACCACATTAGATTCACGGAGGAGGTCTACTGCTAAAATTACTGCCCTCGATCTGACCTTCGCGGTGATACCTCACATGCATGGTGCAATTGCTGTTTACATATGACGCCAGACCAACGCTTGTGTACGCCTTTGCGCAAGAGAAGGGGGGGCAGGGGTGCTTTTTTTTTTTTTTTTTTTGTTTTTTTTTTTATTTATTTAGCTTTTTTATTTTATTTTTAAACTGTTCCTTCCATTTTTTTTCTTTGTTATGATTTTTATTGTTATCTCAGGGAATGTAAATATCCCCTATGATAGCAATAGGCAGTGACAGGTACTCTTTTTTTTTTTGAAAAAATTGGGGGTCTATTAGACCCTAGATCTTTCCTCTGCCCTCAAAGCATCTGACCACACCAAGATTGGTGTGATAAAATGCTTTCCCAATTTCCCAATGGCGCGGTTTATATCCGGGAGGGGGGACATTCCCTCCCACTGCTTGTAAAAGCAGTCTAGAGGCTAATTACCCGCTAGAATTGCTTTTACATGAAAGCCGATCACTGGCTGAAAAGAATGATACCAAGATGATACCTAAACCTGCAGGCATCATTCTGGTATAAACCATTCAAAGTCCAGCAACATACTGGACATATATTGTAATCTTTTTTTTTTCATTGCTAAAAAAAAAAATTTGAAGTTCATGGGAGGAGCAAAGGGTTCAAGATAAACAACGTTCAAGGCAAGATTGTTCAAGGAATTGTCCAGGCTGCTATCCTGATCCCAGGTGGCTCAGCAAGAAGAGACACAGCCAGACACAGCAGAGGTTCTCTTCTGACATGAGGGGTTTCCACTCTACCTGCTAAATACTCTATTTTTTATTACTGAAATTTATAATCTCCCAGGTGGACAGAAGCCAAGTCAGGAATGATGGCAAAATTTAGCTATTTAAGTATCCAAGATATTTAAGAAGCCAAGAACTGACTAAGCCCACAAGGCTCAACCGATAACCAAAATATCCCTTTTGGATGGATTATCCTTTAATATACAAAACCATCTACACCAGCCTTTCTCAATCTTTTTACCCCAGAGGAACCACTGAAATAATTTTTAGGTCTCAAGCATAGGCGTCCGCAGAACTTTTTTCAGGGGGGGGGGGGGGGGCATCCTTTTAGGGTTACCCATGCACTGCCCCTTTTCGGCAAAGTCATTATCACATTATCATGGCCAGAGAATGCAGACATAGTACAGTCCCTAGGATAAGTAATGGATAAACAGGCCCTCTTACCAGACCCAGAGAAACGACAGCAGTGATCCCTCCGGCTGGACGATCGCTCACTCTGGGTTCCCTGGGGGCGACTCTGGTCAGTAGTGTAGCATGTCTGTACCCTGGTAGTGGCTCAGTATTTCTCTCTCTGGTGGCGCTGGGCAGCGTGGCTCTCTCTCTGGCTTCTGCCCGGCACACTCCTCGTTCTTTGTCCTGTAGCACTCTCTCCCTCAGCTTTTTTCCAGGTTGCAGTCTCTCAATCTCTCTCTTGATCGAGCTGTAGCCTCCTTCCTGTGGAAAATGGGGCTGCCAATCTTTGAAACTACATGTCCCATGATGCTCTCCTCTCCTAGTCTCCTTTGATTGGCCCTCAGTTATGGCCAATAGGGAAGGAGCAGAGCGCTCAGGAACCTGGGCGGGGAACTGGTGAGAGCCGCCGTCTCTTCTCCCCGAAAGCCCGCAGCTCGCCTTTCTCCTGTCACAGGGCCCCCGAGTTCTCTGCTGGACTGAGCAGGAAAAAGAGCCAAAGTCATACTACACTGATGGGGGGCTTGACAGCACCTTGATGGTGTCACCCCACTGGTAGGTGGCACCCGGGTGCGTGCTGCCCGCACCCGATAGCAACGCTACTGTGCTGAATTTAAGATCCGATCCCTGATTCCAGGAGGGGCACTTGACCCCCCTTGCCCCTACCTGCGGACGCCCATGGTCTCAAGGAACCCCTGCTAATAATTGCTATATCTACAGCTCACAGTACATTAGTGTGATGGTCAATGGGAAGAATTAGGTTGAACTGGACGTGTGTCTTTTTTCAACCAGACTAACTATGTAATGCCGCGTACACATGATCGTACTTTGCCGCGGGACCCCCCCCCCCCCCCCCCCCCCCCCCCCCCCCCACCCCCCCCCCCCCCACCCCCCCCCCCCCCCCAACCCCCCCCCCCCCCCCCCCCCCCCCCCCCCCCCCCCCCCCCCCCCCCCCCCCCCCCCCCCCCCCCCCCCCCCCCCCCCCCCCCCCCCCCCCCCCCCCCCCCCCCCCCCCCCCCCCCCCCCCCCCCCCCCCCCCCTCCCCCCCACCCCCCACCCCCCCACCCCCCCCCCCCCCCCCCCCCCCCCCCCCCCCCCCCCACCCCCCCCCCCCCCCCCCCCCACCACCCCCCCCCCCCCCACCCCTCCCCCCCCCCCCCCCCCCCCCCACCACCCCCCCCCCCCCCCCCCCCCCCCCCCCCCCCCCCCCCCCCCCCCCCCCCCCCCCCCCCCCCCCCCCCCCCCCCCCCCCCCCCCCCCCCCCCCCCCCCCCCCCCCCCCCCCCCCCCACCCCACCCCCCACCCCCCCCCCCCCCCCCCCCCACCCCCCCCCCCCCCCCCCCCCCCCCCCCCCCCCCCCCCACACCCCCCCCCCCCCACCCCCCCCCCCCCCCCCCCCCCCCCCCCCCCCCTCCCCCCCCCCCCCCCCCCCCCCCCCCCCCCCCCCCCCACCCCCCCCCCCCCCCCCCCCCCCCCCCCCCCCCCCCCCCCCCCCCCCCCCCCCCCCCCCCCACCCCCCCCCCCCCCCCCCCCCCCCCCCACCCCCCCCCCCCCCCCCCCCCCCCCCCCCCCACCCCCCCCCCCCCCCCCCCCCCCCCCCCCCCCCCCCCCCCCCCCCCCCCCACCCCCCCCCCCCCCCCCCCCCCCCCCCCCCCCCCACCCCCCCCCCCCCCCCCCCCCCCCCCCCCCCCCCCCCCCACACCCCTCCCCCCCCCCCCCCCCCCCCCCGCCCCCCCCCCCCGTCCGTCGGACTAGGTCTGCCGGACCTTCCAGCGGGGCTTCGCCGGACTTGAAAGTGAACGGACTTGACCACACACGATCACGCTAAAAGTCCGGCGGTTCACGCGATGACGTACAGCACGTACGACGGGACTAGAACACTAGACTAGAGTCCGTGACATACTTGCTACTGAGCATGCGTCCTTTTTGGTCCGCTGGACCATCATACAGATGGCCGCCGGACTGCCAAGTTCAGCGGACAATTTTAAAACAAAACTTAAAACCTAGTCCGCCAGACTTTTGGGAAAAAAAGTCAGTCGAAGGCGCACACACGATCAGACCGTCCGGCGGACTCTAGTCCGGCGGACAATCCCGCGGGAAAGTCCGCTCGTGTGTACGCGGCATTACTATGTAAGAATGCTCCCTATATTGGTGGTCAAAGGGAAGATCACTGGTGTCAGTACTTACTTATCTAAGAAGCAAAAATTGCTCATTGGTCAAGGAACCCCTAGCAAGCTCTGGAGGAACCCTAGGATTCCACTGAGCCCTGGTTGAGAAAGGCTGGTCTACACATTTCCTTGCTTATATTGCTTCTCTCATGAGGCTGTTGTGGGCTGGACTGTGTTTCACTTTCAGTAATAATCATGTTAGCCGGATACCAGCAGAATTTTTCTTTTGAATAAATAGAGAGTTTTTTGTTAAGGGATTACCTATAGCATAGCCTAGCCGCAAAGGTGCACAAAGCCAGGAATTAAGTTGGGGAGATATTCACTTCTAATATATTTTGTTTCTAAGTGGCTATTAAGCCCTAACACCGTTGATCCAGGGAATATCTGACTTCCTTAGTGGGTCGGGATTTTCTTTTCCTGTTGGAGCAAATTGGATCACTTTTAATAAGGTTTTTTTGCCTTCCTCTGGATTAGCAGTGAGTTCAGGGTTCTGAGGATGCAAGTTTGTAATTTATTTATTTAACTGTTAGTTGAACTTGATGGACATGTTATTTTATTCAACCTAACTATGTAATTACCGTATATTGCTTTTGAAATCTTTAAGAGGCAAAAAGCCGGAGGGAGCTCAAACAGCCACACTCATTACTTAAAGTGAACCCATCTTGAGGGCTGCCATTGCGGACCTCCATCTAAAATGATAGTTACCTGGATACTGTTCTGAGCCTTTGGCTTCAATACTTTTTGAGTCCTGCAGATCAGGAAAGTCAGACTAATGTAAAGTCCTTATCTATGGATTTTCTTTACAGTACAATTATACACAACATGATGATGCAATAGTAATCATATTAGAGTGGAACTATGCTTACCTCCTCTCCAGTAATGTAATGTTTGTGATCTTCCTTGTTGGCCCCGACAACCTTGCCTGGTCTTCCTCCAGGTTCGGGTTCTTCGGCCATCTTGATTGGCTGTGCCGGGATGACGTAACTCCCATGCACTCAACCCAGCATTTGCTGAACTTGTGCATAGTTGTGAAGATTGCAGACAAGCAGGTAAGAATTTGTTACCGGAGAAGAGACATAGTAAGCCTCTTTTACAATGAAAAGCCTGGCAGTGTGCTTTTTTTACATATTTTATGTAAAGTTCCTCTTTAACCACTTAAGCCCCGGACCAATTTGCAGCCAAAGGACCAGGCCCCTTTTTGCGATTCGGCACTGCGTCGCTTTAACTTACAATTGCGCGGTCGTGCGACGTGGCTCCCAAACAAAATTGGCGTCCTTTTTTTCTCACAAATAGAGATTTCTTTTAGTGGTATTTGATCACCCCTGCGGTTTTTATTTTTTGCGCTATAAACAAAAATAGAGCGACAATTTTGAAAAAAAAAATGCAATGTTTTTTACTTTTTGCTATAATAAATAGCCCCAAAAAATATATAAAAAAATAATTTTTTCCTCAGTTTAGGCCGATACGTATTCTTCTACATATTTTTTGTAAAAAAAAATCACAATTAGCGATTATTGATTGGTTTGCGCAAAAGATATAGCGTTTACAAAATTGGGGATAGTTTTATAGCATTTTTATTAATATTTTTTTTTTACTAGTAATGGCGGTAATCAGCGATTTTTATTGTGACTGCGACATTATGGCGGACACATCGGACATTTTTAACACATTTTTGGGACCATTGTCATTTATACAGCAATCAATGCTATTTAAATGCACTGATTCCTGTGTAAATGACACTGGCAGTGAAGGAGTTAACCACTAGGGGGTGGGGAGGGGTTAAGTGTGTGTGTGTTTTTTTTTACTGTAGGGGGCGTGGCTTTGGGTCTGACGTCACTGATCGGCTTTCCCGATGAGAGGGGTCACGGAGCTCAGGACCGGGTCGCAAGCGCGCCGCTGCCGACGCGCGCGCGACCCACGGCTGGGCTCTTAAAGAGACACATACAGGTACGTGATTGTGCCCATCCGTGCCATTCTGCCGACGTATATCGGCATGAGGCGGTCCTTAAGCGGTTAAAGTGGTAATCCTGACAGTTAAATTGCCTTACTTTGGCAGGGTGACAACACTAAATGCCCTGAAGTAAATTCACTAAAGTGTATACTGTAAATGTCATCAATTGAATTGCATTTCAGTGAGTAAAATAAGTATTTGATCCCCAAGCAAAACATGACTTGGTACTTGGTGGAGAAACCCTTGTTGGCAAGCACAGAGGTCAGACGTTTCTTGTAGTTGGTGACCAGGTCTGCACACATCTCAGGAGGGATTTTGGTCCACTCTTCTTTACAGATTTTCACTAAATCCTGAAAGTTTCTTGGCTGTCGCTTTTCAACTCAAAATTTCAGCTCCCTCCATAAATTTTCTATAGGATTAAGGTCTGGAGACTGGCTAGGCCACTCCATGACCTAAATGTGCTTCTTCTTGGGCCACTCCTTTGTTGCCTAGGCGGTATGTTTTGGGGTCAATGTCATACTGGAAGACCCATCCATGACCCATCTTTAGTGTTCTGGCTGAGGGAAGAAAGTTCTCATCCAAGATTTTACAATACATGGCATTTTTATTGCTCCAAACACAGCGGGGACAAATGGTTACATTTTGGTCTCATCTGACCACATCACTTTCTCCCAATCCTTCTCTGAATCATTTAGATGTTCATTGGCAAACTTCAGATGGGTCCGTACATGTGCCTTCTTAAGGAGGGGGACCTTGCGGGCGCTGCAGGATTTCAATCCATGGCGGTGTATTGTGTTACCGATGGTTTGTTTGGTGACTGTGGTCCCAACTGCCTTAGGATCATTCACAAGCTCCTCCCGTGTAGTTCTGGGCTTATCCCTCACTTTTCTCTTGATCATCCTCACCCCATAGGTGTGCACATTGCATTAGGGTGTGCGCCCTAAGACCCCTTTCACACTGGGGAGTTTTTCAGGAGTTTTTCAGGCGCTTTAGTGTTAAAAAAGTGCCTGTAAAGCGATTGAAAGAAGCCTCATCTGCAATCCCAATGTGAAAACCCAAGTACTTTAAGAGCCCTTTCACACTGCCAGCGCCCGAAAAAACGCTCGTAAAGCGCCGCTTAAACTAGCGGCGCTTTACCAGCATTTTTCGAGCACTAGTGGGGCACTTTTAACCCCTGCTAGTGGCCAAATAAAGGGTTAAAAGCGCCCACAAAGCACTGATGCCAAACGCGCTTTGCAGACGCTTTTCAGGCATTTTGCAGGCGCTTCCCATTGATTTCAATGGGAAGGGGCGCTTTAGGAGCGGTGTATTCACCGCTCCAAAAGCGCTGCAAAGAAGCTGCTTGTAGGACTTTTTTTGACGCCCTGCCAGCGCAGCGCCTCAGTGTGAAAGCACTCGGGCTTTCACATTGGGATTGTAGTTGCGGCTTCTTTCAGGCGCTTTACATGCGCTTTTTTTAACGCTAAAGCGCCTGAAAAACGCCCCAGTGTGAAAGGGGTCTAAAGCTCAAACACACATGTGTGCGTGTCAACATATATATGACCCCGACCGGCACATTGATCTCCCTGCCGTCACAGTGAAATAAGTGGCGGTAAGAGGGAGATCTTTCCCATCTTCCCAGCGACACACAGAGTGATAATTCTAATGCGCATGGATTGATTATGGTGTGCCCAGGCACACTCAGCACACCCTGTGCGCATGCCTATGCTTCCCCCGTGAGGCGAAACCTTGCATGGAGCTCCAGACCGAGGGCGATTGATGGTTATTTTGTATTTCTTCCATTTGCGAATAATCGCTCCAACCGTTGTCTCCTTCTCACCAAGATTCTTGCTGATGGTCTTGTAGCCCATTCCAGCCTTGTGCAGGTCTACAATCTTGTCCCCGACGTCCTTTTTTTGCAGCTCTTTGGTCTTGTCCATGATGATAAGGTTTAAGCCTAGGCTCACACTGCTACAGGTTAGAAATCTTGCGAGTTGAGCTGAACGCGCACGATTTCAAACCCGCATGTCAGTCCGACTTCAGGAGCGATTCCAGAGACATCTGTGCGGGTTCCTGCACAGATGTCTTTTTAACCACTTCAGCCCCGGACCAATTGGCAGCCAAAGGACCAGGCCCCTTTTTGCGATTCGGCACTGCGTCGCTTTAACTGACAATTGCGCGGTCGTGCGACGTGGCTCCCAAACAAAATTGGCATCCTTTTTTTCCCACAAATAGAGCTTTCTTTTGGTGGCATTTGATCGCCCCTGCGGTTTTTATTTTTTGCGCTATAAACAAAAATAGAGCGACAATTTTGAAAACAATGCAATATTTTTTACTTTTTGCTATAAGAAATATCCCCAAAAAATATATAAAATTTTTTTTTTTTTCTCAGTTTAGGCCGATACGTATTCTTCGACATATTTTTGGTAAAAAAAAACGCAATTAGCGATTATTGATTGGTTTGCGCAAAAGTTATAGCGTTTACAAAATAGGGGATAGATTTATAGCATTTTTATTAATATTTTTTTTTTTACTAGTAATGGCGGCGATCAGCGATTTTTATTGTGACTGCGACATTATGGCGGACACATCGGACATTTTTGACACATTTTTGGGACATTTGTCATTTATACAGAAATCAGTGCTATTTAAATAGCACTGATTCCTATGTAAATGACAGTGGCAGTGAAGGAGTTAACCACTAGGGGGCGGGGAGGAGTCAGTGTGACGTGTTGTGTTTTTTTTTACAGTAGGGGGGCGTGGCTGTACGTCTGACGTCATTGATCGGCTTTCCCGATGACAGGGAACAGCCGATCAATGACAGGCAGAGTAGGAAGCGCGGGGAGAGGTTTGTTTACACAGACCTCTCCCCGTTCTTCAGCTCTGTGACCCGATCGCGGGACACCAGCGGCGATCGGGTCCGCTGGTCCCGCGGCCGGGGTCACGGTGCTCCCGACCGGGTCGCGAGCGCGCCGCTGGCAGCGCGCGCGCGACCCACAGGCAGGCACATGCACGATCACGTACAGGTACGTGATTTTGCCTGCCCGTGCCATTTTGCCGACGTATATCAGCGTTAGGCGGTCGGGAAGCGGTTAAAATACACCTATGATACCCCCTTAATTTCTTTGTAAGTGGGCAAACTTACAAAATCTGCAGGGGATCAAATAATTATTTTCCCCTCTGTAGGTAATCCAAGAAGCTGCTCTATGTCTAGAGATTGAAACCCTCAGAGACCCCTGTGATTATGTTACCAGGGCCACAAAAGAGAAAGAAAACAAACATCAACATCAAACAATCAGTGGCGTCGGGGGGCTGGAGCCTGAATAGGTCCATGAAAAGCCCTGGGTCTCATCCATGTACCATTCTATTGTTACCCCTGAGCGCCGCAGAGCGGGGACAGTTCTGATCCTGAGCGCCGCCGAGTGTGGCCGAGTGACATAGCAGGTCCCGCCTTCTGGAGCCTGCAGCGCCTATGGTGGACGTCCTACTGGTCCAATGCCAGGACCACGGCTGAGCTGCTGCAGGACACATGAAGTCTGTCTCCTGGTCAGGTAGGTCAGTGTATGTATGTCAGGTAGGGTGGTCAGTGTATGTATGTCAGGTAGGTCGGTCAGAGTATGTATGTCAAGTATGTCAGGTAGGTCGGTCAGTGTATGTATGTCAGGTAGGTAGGTCAGTCAGTGTATGTCAGGTAGGTCAGTGTATGCATGTCACTACCGTCAGTGTATGCATGTCACTACCGTCAGTGTATGCATGTCAGGTAGGTAGGTCAGTCAGTGTATGTCAGGTAGGTCAGTGTATGCATGTCACTACCGTCAGTGTATGCATGTCACTACCGTCAGTGTATGCATGTCAGGTAGGTAGGTCGGTCAGTGTATGTCAGGTAGGTCAGTGTATGCATGTCACTTCCGTCAGTGTATGCATGTCAGGTAGGTAGGTCAGTCAGTGTATGTCAGGTAGGTCAGTGTATGCATGTCACTACCGTCAGTGTATGCATGTCACTACCGTCAGTGTATGCATGTCAGGTAGGTAGGTCGGTCAGTGTATGTCAGGTAGGTCAGTGTATGCATGTCACTTCCGTCAGTGTATGCATGTCAGGTAGGTAGGTCAGTCAGTTTATGTCAGGTAGGTCAGTGTATGCATGTCACTACCGTCAGTGTATGCATGTCAGGTAGGTAGGTCGGTCAGTGTATGTCAGGTAGGTCAGTGTATGCATGTCACTTCCGTCAGTGTATGCATGTCAGGTAGGTAGGTCAGTCAGTTTATGTCAGGTAGGTCAGTGTATGTCAGGTAGATAGGTCAGTGTGTCAGGCAAATGAGTTTAGCAGTCAGCATTGATGGGCACTGGTAAGCCCGGCAGCAACCAGCAAGTGAGCTTACCCCCCCGCCACACAACCCCACCACCCAGCTAAAAAACCCTGCGCCACTACTGCCCCCCGTGCAGGCCTTGAACTTCGGCAGGCTGAAGCCCCTGTTCTTTTTGCCACCTAGCAATGCCCCTGCAAACAATGCATCATAAGCTGGCCATACATGGATTGAAATTCTGTCCCTGCTGAACCAGGCCAAGATTCGATCCATCTATGGGCAGGCTGATTGTACCCAAGTCAATCCATTGATCGACTTGGCCACAACCAGCCTGTCCGCTGGTCCGTGTTCCGCTGGCTGGGAAGGCTCCCCCCCCCCCACCAACAAATCCCAATTAGACATGTGCACAATAGAAAAAAAAAAATATTTTTCTTTTGTTTCTGTTGATTTGTAACGATTCGTATTTTCGTAAGAGTTATTTTTTCGTTGATTCGTTTTTCCGTTTAATTTTCGTTTATTCGAAATTCGGACACATTCGTATTTTCGTAGATTTAGTTACATTCGTACTTTCGTGAGATTGATTTATTCGTACTTTCGTAACATTGTTTTCGTAGATTTGTAATCGGAGCATAATTCATAATTTTATGTAATGTGTATGCTATTATTACATTTTAAGAGACACGGAAAATTACGAATCAAAAAAAAAAGTTACAAATGTACGAATTTTTTTCGTTCAATCCATTCGAAGCACGCTAAGCAGCGCCATTGTAAGAGACACGGAAAATTACGAATCGCAAAAAAAAAAAAAAAAAAAATGTTACGAATGTACGAATTTTTTTTTCGTTCAATCCATTCGAAGCACGCTAAGCAGCGCCATTGTAAGAGACACGGAAAATTACGAATCGAAAAAAAAAAGTTACGAATGTACAAATTTTTTCGTTCAATCCATTCGAAGCACGTTAAGCAGCGCCATTGTAAGGGACACGGAAAATTACGAATCGCAAAAAAAAAAAAAAAGTAACGAATGTACGAATTTTTTCATTCAATCCATTCGAAGCACGTTAAGCAGCGCCATTGTAAGGGACACGGAAAATTACCAATTCAACAAAAAAAAAAAGTTACGAATGTACGAATTTTTTCGTTCATTTTGATTTTCGTTGTTCCTGTTTTCGTTTTTCGGATTTTCTTCTTTCGTAGTTTCGTCGTTTCTAATTTGGTTATTTCGGATTTTCGTTGTTTTTCGTATTTGTTCGATTCGAACATTCGTTATTCGTTAACATTTTTAGCGAATCGTTCATTCATTTTTTCGTTCAATCCATTCGAAGCACGTTAATCAGCGCCATTGTAAGAGACACGGAAAATGACGAATCGCAAAAAAAAAAAAAAGTTACGAATGTACGAATTTTTTCGTTTAATCCATTCGAAGCACGCTAAGCAGCGCCATTGTAAGAGACACGGAAAATTCCGAATCGAAAAAAAAAAAAGTTACGAATGTACGAATTTTTTCGTTCAATCCATTCGAAGCATGTTAAGCAGCGCCATTGTAAGAGACACGGAAAATTACGAATCGGAAAAAAAAAAAAAAAATTTGTGAATGTACGAATTTTTTTTCGTTCAATCCATTCGAAGCACACTAAGCAGCGCCATTGTAAGAGACACGGAAAATTACGAATCGCAAAAAAAAAAAAAAAAAAAGTAACGAATGTACGAATTTTTTCGTTCAATCCATTCGAAGCACGTTAACCAGCGCCATTGTAAGGGACACGGAAAATTACGAATCGCAAAAAAAAAAAAAAAAGTAACGAATGTACGAATTTTTTCATTCAATCCATTCGAAGCACGTTAAGCAGCGCCATTGTAAGAGACACGGAAAATTACGAATCGCAAAAAAAAAAAAGTAACGAATGTACGAATTTTTTCGTTCAATCCATTCGAAGCACGTTAAGCAGCGCCATTGTAAGGGACACGGAAAATTACGAATCGCAAAAAAAAAAAAAGTAACGAATGTACGAATTTTTTCATTCAATCCATTCGAAGCACGTTAAGCAGCGCCATTGTAAGAGACACGGAAAATTACGAATCGCAAAAAAGAAAAAGTAACGAATGTACGAATTTTTTCGTTCAATCCATTCGAAGCACGTTAAGCAGCGCCATTGTAAGGGACACGGAAAATTACCAATTCAACAAAAAAAAAAAGTTACGAATGTACGAATTTTTTCGTTCATTTTGATTTTCGTTGTTCCTGTTTTCGTTTTTCGGATTTTCTTCTTTCGTAGTTTCGTCGTTTCTAATTTGGTTATTTCGGATTTTCGTTGTTTTTCGTATTTGTTCGATTCGAACATTCGTTATTCGTTAACATTTTTAGCGAATCGTTCATTCATTTTTTCGTTCAATCCATTCGAAGCACGTTAATCAGCGCCATTGTAAGAGACACGGAAAATGACGAATCGCAAAAAAAAAAAAAAAAAGTTACGAATGTACGAATTTTTTCGTTTAATCCATTCGAAGCACGCTAAGCAGCGCCATTGTAAGAGACACGGAAAATTCCGAATCGAAAAAAAAAAAAAAAAGTTACGAATGTACGAATTTTTTCGTTCAATCCATTCGAAGCATGTTAAGCAGCGCCATTGTAAGAGACACGGAAAATTACGAATCGGAAAAAAATAAAAAAATTTGTGAATGTACGAATTTTTTTTTCGTTCAATCCATTCGAAGCACACTAAGCAGCGCCATTGTAAGAGACACGGAAAATTACGAATCGCAAAAAAAAAAAAAAAAAAAGTAACGAATGTACGAATTTTTTCGTTCAATCCATTCGAAGCACGTTAACCAGCGCCATTGTAAGGGACACGGAAAATTACGAATCGCAAAAAAAAAAAAAAGTAACGAATGTACGAATTTTTTCATTCAATCCATTCGAAGCACGTTAAGCAGCGCCATTGTAAGAGACACGGAAAATTACGAATCGCAAAAAAGAAAAAGTAACGAATGTACGAATTTTTTCGTTCAATCCATTCGAAGCACGTTAAGCAGCGCCATTGTAAGGGACACGGAAAATTACGAATCGCAAAAAAAAAAAAAATGTAACGAATGTACGAATTTTTTTTCGTTCAATCCATTCGAAGCACGTTAACCAGCGCCATTGTAAGGGACACGGAAAATTACGAATCGCAAAAAAAAAGAAAAAGTAACGAATGTACGAATTTTTTCGTTCAATCCATTCGAAGCACGTTAAGCAGCGCCATTGTAAGGGACACGGAAAATTTACGAATCGCAAAAAAAAAAAAAAGTAACGAATGTACGAATTTTTCATTCAATCCATTCGAAGCACGTTAAGCAGCGCCATTGTAAGGGACACGGAAAATTACCAATTCAACAAAAAAAAAAAGTTACGAAATGTACGAATTTTTTCGTTCAATCCATTCGAAGCACGTTAAGCAGCGCCATTGTAAGAGACACGGAAAATTACGAATCGCAAAAAAGAAAAAGTTACGAATGTACGAATTTTTTCGTTCAATCCATTCGAAGCACGTTAAGCAGCGCCATTGTAAGGGACACGGAAAATTACCAATTCAACAAAAAAAAAAAAAAAAAAAGTTACGAATGTACGAATTTTTTCGTTCATTTTGATTTTCGTTGTTCCTGTTTTCGTTTTTCGGATTTTCTTCTTTCGTAGTTTCGTCGTTTCTAATTTGGTTATTTCGGATTTTCGTTGTTTTTCGTATTTGTTCGATTCGAACATTCGTTATTCGTTAACATTTTTAGCGAATCGTTCATTCATTTTTTCGTTCAATCCATTCGAAGCACGTTAAGCAGCGCCATTGTAAGAGACACGGAAAATTCCGAATCGAAAAAAAAAAAAGTTACGAATGTACGAATTTTTTCGTTCAATCCATTCGAAGCATGTTAAGCAGCGCCATTGTAAGAGACACGGAAAATTACGAATCGGAAAAAAATAAAAAAATTTGTGAATGTACGAATTTTTTTTCGTTCAATCCATTCGAAGCACGCTAAGCAGCGCCATTGTAAGAGACACGGAAAATTACGAATCGCAAAAAATAAAAAAAAGTAACGAATGTACGAATTTTTTCGTTCAATCCATTCGAAGCACGTTAACCAGCGCCATTGTAAGGGACACGGAAAATTACGAATCGCAAAAAAAAAAAAAAAAAAAGTAACGAATGTACGAATTTTTTCATTCAATCCATTCGAAGCACGTTAAGCAGCGCCATTGTAAGAGACACGGAAAATTACGAATCGCAAAAAAATTAAAAAAGTAACGAATGTACGAATTTTTTCGTTCAATCCATTCGAAGCACGTTAAGCAGCGCCATTGTAAGAGACACGGAAAATTACGAATCACAAAAAAAAAAGTTACGAATGTACGAATTTTTTTTCGTTCAATCCATTCGAAGCACGCTAAGCAGCGCCATTGTAAGGGACACGGAAAATTACGAATCGCAAAAAAAAAAAAAAAGTAACGAATGTACGAATTTTTTCATTCAATCCATTCGAAGCACGTTAAGCAGCGCCATTGTAAGAGACACGGAAAATTACGAATCGCAAAAAAGAAAAAGTTACGAATGTACGAATTTTTTCGTTCAATCCATTCGAAGCACGTTAAGCAGCGCCATTGTAAGGGACACGGAAAATTACCAATTCAACAAAAAAAAAAAGTTACGAATGTACGAATTTTTTCGTTCAATCCATTCGAAGCACGTTAAGCAGCGCCATTGTAAGGGACACGGAAAATTACCAATTCAACAAAAAAAAAAAGTTACGAATGTACGAATTTTTTCGTTCATTTTGATTTTCGTTGTTCCTGTTTTCGTTTTTCGGATTTTCTTCTTTCGTAGTTTCGTTGTTTCTAATTTGGTTATTTCGGATTTTCGTTGTTTTTCGTATTCGTTCGATTCGAACATTCGTTATTCATTAAAATTTTTAGCGAATCGTTCATTCATTTTTTCGTTCAATCCATTCGAAGCACGTTAAGCAGCGCCATTGTAAGAGACACGGAAAATTACGAATCGCAAAAAAAAAAAAAAAAAAAAGTAACGAATGTACGAATTTTTCCGTTCAATCCATTCGAAGCACGTTAAGCAGGGCCATTGTAAGAGACACGGAAAATTACTAATCGCAAAAAAAAAAAGTTACGAATGTACGAATGTTTTCGTTCAATCCATTCGAAGCACGTTAAGCAGCGCCATTGTAAGAGACACAAAAAAGTTACGAATCGCAAAAAAAAAAAAGTTACGAATGTACGAATTTTTTCGTTCAATCCATTCGAAGCACGTTAAGCAGCGCCATTGTAAGAGACACGGAAAATTACGAATCGATAAAAAAAAAAAAGTTACGAATGACGAATTTTTTCGTTCAATCCATTCGAAGCACGTTAAGCAGCGCCATTGTAAAGGACACGGAAAATTACCAATTCAACAAAAAAAAAAGTTACGAATGTACGAATTTTTTTCGTTCATTTTGATTTTCGTTGTTCCTGTTTTCGTTTTTCGATTTTCTTCTTTCATAGTTTCGTTGTTTCTAATTTGGTTACGGTTTCGGATTTTCGTTGTTTTTTGTATTCGTTCGATTCGAACATTCGTTAAAATTTTTAGCGAATCGTTCATTCATTCGTACGATAACGAATGAACGAATATAACGAATTTTAACAAAAACGAAAAAAAAAAAAACTAAACGAATTGCACATGTCTAATCACAGTAGCACTGACTGTGTTGATAGGGAAATCAAGTGAATGTCTTTCCCTCCACCCGCGGTGAAAGGAAGGAAAATCAAATCATCTATGGGCTGCTTTAAAGGGGAAGCGCTAGAGACCAACTATAATTAAATATCTGGTTTTGGTAGATTGATCCTTTAATCTGGGAAAGGGTAAAGCCAAAAGAGAGATTTCTGCAGCTACAGTCATTTAATTGAAGCTGACCAGGCTGGTGACCTCTACATCGTCCCAGAGCGGAGGTCAACAGAATAGTCACTGATGATGTCACAGTGTACTCCATGCATGTATTTTTCCAGGCGAAGGAATTCTCGTGGGCTTTGCAGGATTCTCACATAATAGCAAATCGACAAAAACAATAAACGAACCGAAAACACGCAAACGCTTTAATTAACTGGCAATAAATACCGTGCCTCCTTTTTATTGGTTTTGATGATACATAGGCTAAAGCGAAATCAGAAAACTATTAAGGCGTCAACGCGCTTAGTCACTACCACTCAAGGCAACAATAAATTTCCTACCAGCAAAAAAAATTTAATAAAAAGGCTGACAAAACCGCATATTAAGGCTGTAACATACTGCAAGGGCGGCTGGACGGGGGGCTAATTAAAGCGCGAACCAGTCTAATAGCACCCGGAGGCATCCCATCGTGCCCTTCTATGGCGGGAAGCCCCTGAATTTTTCCAGACGCAGTGCGAAGATATTGCTTTCCGCCTGAGCAACATATGAATGAATAATTTGTATAGCGCTAACAATGCGAACTGAATCTCCTCCAGGCATATGTGTTCCTATCCGATGTGTTCGTATAGGAAGAAAAAAAGGAGGTTTTTCTGCCCAAGTGCTTCCATGGGGGGGCGCTTGTCATAAAACAGGACCCCGATTTAATTTAAAAATTACAAAAAAATAAATAAAAAGTTTTTGTGGCAAGAAAGATTTTTTAACAGATTTCCGGACCCAGTATCTCACATAAGTGAGTACACCCCTAACCTTTTTGTAAATATTTTCTTCTATCTTTTCATGTGACAACACTGAAGAAATGACACTTGTCTACAATGTAAAGTAGTGAGTGTACAGCTTGTATAACAGTGTAAATTTGCTGTTCCCTCAAAATAACTCAACACACAGCCATTAATGTCTAAACCCCTGGCAGCAAAAGTGAGTACACCCCTAAGGGCTCTTTCACACGGACGGACCGTATGTCTGTTTCTCATCCATCCGTTTTCGGATGAAAAACGGACATACATGTATCCCTATGGGATAGCGGGTGTCAGCGGATGAGCATCCGCTGACACCCGAACTCGTCCGTGCCCGCTGTGGTCCGTTTCTGCAGACGGAGGAAAACCCTATTTTTCCATCCGTCTGCAGAGCGGATCGAATGACGACGGGCTGTCGTCATCCGATCCCCCATAGGGGGAGAGCGGCGCTGTGACAGGTCCGTCCTGCTCAGCGGAGATCGCTCCGGCAATCCCCACTGAGCAAGCGAATATCCACGGGGCGGATCTGCACTGATCTGCATGTGCCTCCCCCCCCTTGCCACTGGTGATTGATGGCAGGCATGTGCCCCCCCCCTCCTTGCCACTGGCGATTGATGGCAGGCATGTGCCTCCCCCCCCTTGCCACTGGCGATTGATGGCAGGCATGTGCCTCCCCCCCCCTTGCCACTGGCGATTGATGGCAGGCATGTGCCTCCCCCCCCTTGCCACTGGCGATTGGTGGCAGGCATGTGCCTCCCCCCCCTTGCCACTGGCGATCGATGGCAGGCATGTGCCCCCCCATGGTTGCCACCTCTTCTCTTTAAACCCAAACACATATTAATTACAGGTTCTGGTAAGGTGGTAATTAAACTCACTCTGTGCTTTATTTGCATTTAATTAGCCTCAGAACCCGTGTAATTCAAAGGTGTTCAGGTTTAAAGGTATGAAGTGGCAACTCTATCCCAACCATGCCACTGCCAATCAATTGCATTATTATTTTTTTTTTTTAACCGGGATTGTTGCATTAATGGCTCAGTGATAATTGGGGCTTATTTAATGTCCTTATAGCAAACAATCACATGACTGCTGTAAAACTGCATGGGTTAGTTGCTGATTGGCTGCTATGGTTATTGCACTTTCCTATATGACCTGTTTTTTGTTTCCAAACCCAGATGCCCACTGAACAGTCAACTGTACTATAAACCATTTCTCTAGAACTCTTTATATTGACTAAGACTACATTCTCAGGAAAGGAGACAGTGGCCTGCTGCTGTGGATCTCTCCTGCAGAAAATGCTAGCTGACTGGCTCTCTGGCCCCTTCTGAGCCTCAGTACAGGCTTCATTTGGTGTAAAAATTGTTGTTCACCCATTTGGAAGATGTTTTGCAGGAAATGTTGCTTCCGTGAATGTACCCTAGGGCAGGGCTTAAAATTTCAAGTCTAGTCCCACTAGCCAGGCAAAAACCTTACACTCTACCAGTTGCCCCACCAAACCTTGTCCAGGGCCGCCCCCCAACCCAGCCCCCTTAAAGCTTATGAAATTAAAATTTTCTTTAGAAAGAGCCTCCCCCATGCATCGGGGTCCCCAGGGAGCCTCCCCCATGCATCGGGGTCCCCAGGTCATTTACCTTTAGCTGGCGGGTGTAGGGATGTGCACCGTTGGCACGCCTCTTTCACATGTCCGCCACGGTGGTGGAGAGCGGACCTCTCCTGCACCTGTCCCCTCAGCAGCGTTCCCAGTGTAATGGCGATTCCGAATAAGTCAGAAACCAGCTTCAAAATGAGGCTTGGAGCGCAAGTGGAATGCAAATTGATCCCGGGGGTCTGGGGATCACATTGCAAGCCACCCGCTGTATCTGTACGGGGCATTACTGTGCTCGCCACAAAGGAATTTACCCTTGCATTTGGCGAGCAGAATTTTCAAGCCCTGCCCTAGGGGGTCATTTACTGTATTTTCACACCTATACGTTTTTAGTGCATTTTGCTGAAACGCACTACAGTCGTCCATTTAACATGGTTTACTATGGTTCGCGTTCACATCTATGCATTTTGCAGCCGGTGAGTTTTTGGAAAGGGTCTGGGCCTTTTTTCCTGAGTTTTGCTTCTAATGGTCTATAATGGAATCTCACCAGAAACGCAAGTGTTCGATTAATTTTGTGTTTTGCGTTTTTTTGTTTAACCACATGCCGACCGTGCCAAAGTGGAGGACCCGGCGGATCACGGTAAACAGCCGCTGATATCGGCCGTTTACTACGTGATTGCTCTGTCAAATGACGGATCGATCACATGTACACAAACCGGCGTCATGACGTGAAATTGTCATTCAAAGTGTGAGAGCACCGAAAGCTGAAAATTGGTCTGGTTAGGAAGGGGGTTTAACTGCCCAGTGGGTAAGTGGTTAACCACCTCAGTACAGTGCATTTTCACCCCCTTCCTGACTAAGCCATTTTTCAGCTTTCAGCGCTGTCACACTTTGAATGACGATTGCGCCGTCATACAACACTGTACCCAAATTAAATTGTTATAATTTTGTCACCACAAATAGAGCTTTCTTTTGGTGGTATTTGATCACCTCCTGCGGTTTTTATTTTTTGCGCTATAAACAAAAGAAAAGGGAAAAGTTTAAAAAAAATATATTAAAAAACTTTTTTTTTTCCTCAGTTTAGGCCGATACGTATTCTTCTACATATTTTGGTCAAAAAAATCACAATAAGCGATTATTGATTGGTTTGCACAAAAGTTATAGCGTTTACAAAATAGGGGATAGTTTTATAGCATTTTTATTTATTTTTTTACTAGTAATGGCGGCGATCAGCAATTTTTATTGTGACTGCGACATTATGGCGGACACATCGGACATTTTTGACACATTTTTGGGACCATTGTCATTTATACAGCAATCAGTGCTATTTAAATGCATTGATTCCTATGTCAATTACACTGGCAGTGAAGGGGTTAACCACTAGGGGGCAGGGAGGGGTTAACATGTTCCCTGGGAGTGATTCTTACTGTGGGGGGAGGGGACTCACAAGGGGAGGAGACCGATCGGTGTTTCTCTGTACAGAGAACACACCATCGGTCTCCTCTCCTCTGACAGGACCGTTGATCTGTGTGTTTACACACACAGATCCGCGGTCCCGATGTGTTACCGGGCAATCGCGGGTGCCCGGTTGACATCGTGGCCGCTGGGCACGTGCATCGGGTGCCCAGTGACACGGCGGGAGCGCGCGCGAGCTGCTGGTGGCGCGCGCGCGCTCCCTGGAGGGATATTAATTATCCCAATTAAAAAAAAAAAAAGTTTTCCTTAGTTTAGGCCAATATGGCCGATATGTATTCTACATATTTTTGGTAAAAAAAATCTCAAAGCGTATATTGGTTTGCGCAAAAGTTATCGAGTCTACAATATACTGGATAGATTTATGGCCTTTTTTTTACTTGTAACGGCGTACTGCGATTTTTTTCTTTTTCATGACATTGCGATGGACATATCGGACACTTTTGACACACTTTTGGGACCATTCACATTTATACAGCTATCAGTGCTATGAAAAATGCACTGATTACTGTGTAAATGTGACTGGCAGGGAAGGGGTTAACACTAAGGGGTGATCAAGGGGTTAATTGTTTCCTAGTGATTCTAACTGTAGGGGGCGAGTACTTAAGGGGAGGAGACCGATCAGTGTTCCTCTGTACTGAGAACAGACAATCTCGTCTCTCCTGACAGGGCGTGGATCTGTGTTTACACACAGATCCACGGTCCTGCTGTGTTCGCGGGTGCCCGGCGGACATCGCGGGCACGCGCACTGGGTCCTGAGCAACGCAGCATGCACCCTCGACGGCCGGGAAGCCCAGGACGTCATATATGCCGCCCACCCAGGATGGGAGATCCCTCCTGCGGACATCGTATTACTATAGCCAGGTAATGAAGTGGTTAAGAGAAAGGGGGATGATGGCGCAAGAACCAACCGGGTAGTTTTTGTATAAAAAAATAATAAATAAAATTACTGAGAATAAAAAGGGCATAATGAAAGTCAGTTCAGGAATTAATAGTTCCAATTAAAGTTTACACTGGCGGCTGCAACCTTGAGAGTAAAAGCAAAACTGCGGAAGACCAAATAAAACAAGAACAAGGTGCGCCAGTCAGTGCAGTATTTTAGTATCCATTTAATAAGAATAAACAAGTCAAATGGCGCACCTTGTTCTTGTTTTATTTATGCACACTGTTGACCTTTTGCTCGCACCTGATGTTTAACCCCCTTCCCAGCCACGTAGCTACAAAAGCAAATTGTGGGTCATCGGTGCCTTCAAAGATCTGCAACCTGGGTTATTATACATCGTGATTATTTTGTTTCGGTTATAGCGGGGGTAGGCAACCTGGGGCCCTCTAGCTGTTGGGGAACTACATTTCCCATGAGGCATTGCAATACTGGCAGTTAAAATTACTCCCAGAGGCATGATGGGACTTGTAGTTCTGCAACAGCAGGAAGGCCCCAGGTTGCCTACCCCTGTGTTAAACGAATGTGTTTTATTGGTTATGTTAAATGGCCGCTATTGCCAATTTTCACTCCAAATGTCTATTCTTATATGGTTGGAAAAAGTAGGGATGTAGTGGTGGTTAATCGGAGGGAGGGGTGTTTTACATCGGTTTACTATAGTCATGGAATGTTTTGGTGTATGACAAGTTTGCTGTTATGCTGTTCTTTAACCACCTCAGCACCGGGCGATTTTACCCCCTTCCTTACCAGAGCACTTTTTGCGATTTGGCACTGCGTCGCTTTAACTGACAATTGCGCGGTCGTGCGACGCTGCACCCAAACAAAATTGACGTCCTTTTTTTCCCACAAATAGAGCTTTCTTTTGGTGGTATTTGATCACCTCTGCGGTTTTATTTTTTGCGCTATAAACAAGAGCGACAATTTTGAAAACACAATATTTTTTACTTTTTGCTATAATAAATATCCCATTTTTTTAAAAAAAACTATTTTTTTTACTCAGTTTAGGCCGATACGTATTCTTCTACATATTTTTGGTAAAAAAAATTGCAATAAGCGTATATAGATCGGTTTGCGCAAAAGTTATAGCGTCTACAAAATAGGGGATAGATTTATTGCATTTTTTTTTTTTTTTACTAGTAATGGTGGCTATCTGCGATTTTTTTTTTTCGTGGCTGCGACATTGCGGCGGACACTTCGGACACTTTTTGGGACCATTTACACAGCGATCGTTGCTATAAAATTGCAGTGATTACTGTGTAAATGTGACTGGCAGGGAAGGGGTTAACACTAGGGGGCGCTGCAGGGGTTAATATGTTCCCTAAGGTAGTGATTCTAACTGTGGGGGGAGGGGACTCACAAGGGGAGGAGACCGATCGGTGTTCCTCCATACTGGGAACACATGATCTGTCTCCTCTCCACTGACAGGACGTGGAGCTGTGTGTTTACACACACAGCTCCACGGTCCCGCGCGGTCCCGCTGTTTTCACAGGCAATTGCGGGTGCCCGGCGGACATCGCGGTCACGCGCACCGGGTCTCGAGCGACGGTGCGTGCCCCCTAGGCGTCCGGGAATGGTAGGACGTCATATGACTCCCACCCAGGATGGGAGATCCACCTTGTGGGTGTCGTATGACTATGGCCGGGTAATGCAGCGGTTAAAGTGGTTGTAAACCCTTACAAACCACTTGAACCCACAGGTAAGCCTAGATTAAGGCTAACCTGTGTAGGTCCAAGAAATATCTCCTACACGGTTTAGGAGATATTTGCCAAAAGACAGGCACCGCTGTCTACGGCGCATGCGCCATAGTCAGTGGCGCGCAGGCGCTCAGAGCGCGACGCTGTCAACTTCGATATACCCCGCGAGTGGCGGCTCCTGTGCGCATGCGCGGGAGTGATGTCATCGCAGGGCTGTCGAATGACAGCGCCGGAGCAGCGAGACCCACCAAGAAGATGGAGGCGCCGTACACAAGGGGACAGCTGTGACTTTGCTGGCTCCTGTGTCAGGTAAGTGACACATAATGGACTACTATGCATCGCATTATGCCTTACCTTTGCAGGGAGACAAAGGAAGTAAACCCCATCAGGGTTTACTTCCTCTTTAATCTCAGACAAGTATACAGATTTAGGCATTTCCCAACATGCTTACTTTTCTGGGGGGGTAAGTGATTTTAGGAAGCAAGCACTTTTCCGTAGGTCATTAATACTAGATTCCATTTTTCTTTGTAGGGTTATGGTATCTATTTTCGGGCGCATCAGCTGGTACTACAACAGCCTTTGTTTTTTTGTCCTACCAAACCACGCCCATCGCTCAACGCTTCCTTCCACATCGGCTGAGGCCACAGCTCCTGAAGTCCACCCTGGTCCTACACAGGAAGAAGATGTGGAGGAGTCCAGCTTGACCCAGCTATAGCATTTGTTGAACATATTTGTATAGAAAAAAAGAATGATGTAACTATACGTTGTTGTTCCCAAATTTATGCCAACAAAGTGGTTTCCATATCAAGACAGTAGTGGCCAAAAATTGGGATAATGAAAAATGCTGGGGTCAGAATGATAGTCTTTTTCCATTTCTCCACATTCAATTTGCAACAGTCACAAGCTCTAAATTGTGTGACCAAAAACCAAAGAATATGTCCCACAGGAAAGCCTCAGTCAGGAGGAGCCCGTGCCCAGCAGCCAGATGGGAGTCATAGATCCCTCGCCTATGCCCTCCTACTAAAAGGGCCAGGAAGAGCAGGAACCTGGATGAGGCTATGGCGGCCTTCCTCAGCCACGCAACAACCGCCATCAGTACGGCCCCAGAAGCACATGAGACATTTGGTTGTATGACAGCTAATAAGCTATGATTTATGGAGGAGGAGCAAAGGAGTGTGTGCGAGGAACTAATCCTGCAGCTCCTCAAGGGGAGGAGGGGACAAATTTGCTCAAACACACATCTGTGTGGTGGATGACACGCCTCCACCACTTCCACAGCAGCATGGCGGACCGTGGCAAATCCAGCCCCAACAAGACTGCTGGTCTGGGGATTTTCACCCCTACAACTTCAAATTTTTTGTTTATTTTTTTTTTTTTAATTATGATTTGAGTTGTTATACTTTATTTTCTGTGTGCAGAGAATGCACTTTTTCTTTAAATTATTACATTTTTATTTGAAGTGCAGATAACATGTCTAATTTTATTTTTTTAAGAGAAAATTACAACTTTTTTTTTTTCTCCTTTGCTGCCTTCCTCTTGATTTTTATGACCTTCTTGTGCTCCCTATTAAATATTTTTAAAAATACTTGGCTATGTCTTTTACTTCAAAGGACAGTTTGGGAGTAGGCAGGTACATTTCAAAAATACAATGTCAAATTATCAAGGGACACCAACATAGGTTGTATCTTTGAGCTGAACCACTTCAATACCGGGCATTTTCACCCCCTTCCGGCCCAAGCCAATTTTCAGCGCTGTCGCAATTTGAATGACAATTGCACGGTTGTGCTACTCTGTACCCAAATTAAATATTTATAATTTTTTTTCCCCACAAATGGCTTTCTTTTGGTGGTATTTGATCATCTCTGCAGCTTTTATTTTTTGCGCTATAAACAAGAGCGGCAAGTTTGAAAAAAACGCTATTTTTTACTTTTTGCTATAATATACCAATTCTTTTTTGTTAGTTTAGGCCGATATTCTTCCTATTTTTGGTAAAAAAAAATTGCAATGTATATTGGTTGGGGCAAGTTATAGCGTCTACAAAACGGGGGATAGTTTTATGGCATTTTTTTTTTTTACTAGTAATTGCGGCGATCTGCGTTTTTTTATCTTTATTTTTTTACCATGACTGACATTGCGGTTGACAGATCGGACACTTTTGACACCATTTTGGGACCATTCACATTTATACAGCGATCAGTGCTATACAAATGCATTGATTACTGTATAAATGTCTCAAATGCCTCCACAAGGGGAGGAGATCGATCTGTGTTCTTCTGTACTGGGAACACACCATCGGTCTCCTCTCCACTGACATGGGGCGTCCCCCAAAAATTGTGTTAATGGCATAAAGCCAGCTTATGAAATGAGCGCCCCAATGGTAATTGACTCTGAGGTAAAATTATTTTACAGAAAAGTAGATGGAAACTCTGGATCGTGAGTAGGTATGGGGATAGAAGGGAAGGAGGTAGGGGGGAAATTGGGCCGATGCTGGGTAAGAAAGGGTCTACATGAAGAGGGCCGAACCTAGAAAACAAAACTAGGACTTGGAAGTCCAAATCCGGGGTCCCGTGAATCCGAATCTACCCCGAGTAAAAAGAGGATGGGTGCAAAAAACAGCTCAAACTAGGTGGCGGGAATGGAAACTGTTCCACCCCTCTATCTTGCCACAGGTAGCTTTAGTGCAAACAAGCCCAAATATGAGACCACCAACAAAGTAGTTCCATAAAGGAGGAAACCACTTAAATCTGCCTCAGCTGAGGTGTACGGGGGTGAGAAAAACAAAGGGAGTCCATATGAACGTGGGGGCTTAAGGGCCCTATGAGCCTGATCCAGCTCCAATCTGTGCTGTGGGATATCTGGGATCAGTTTTCCTTTAATAAAGGCACGGATAGTATCAGGGATATAGTTATAGGATTCCGGGAGCCCCCGGACCCTGAAGTTGTATCTCCCATTTCTGATCTCGGTCATCTATTTTAGCCATTGCGGTCTCTAGTTGATCTTGCAGGACTTGGATGCAATCTGCATTTTGGTTTGTTCTGGAAATTGTGGAATCTAGTTTATTTTCCATGAATTTCAATAAATTCGGAGATATCTGAATTAACGAAAACCCGTTTAACGAATTTGTCCGAATATTCGAACAATTCAAAAATTTATGAATTTTCAAAATTCGTAAATTTTAAAATCCAAAAATGCATAAATTCTAAATGTGAGAAGTTGATAATTCAGAAATACGAAAATCTGAAATCCGGAAATTCAAAGTAACTAACAACTATTACATTTTAGGTAATGGAATTTCCTTTCAAATTTGGCTGTTGGTGAACATAACAAATACGAATTTATCCGAAGTTACGACTTTTCGGAAATAACGAATGCTGTATCTAAACGAATGTAATGAATTAATAACTAATAATAAAGTTTTTATTTTGTTCCATTCCATTTGTTTAGATGCGACATTCGTGATTTTTGGATAATTTGTAACTTTGGATAAATACGTATTCGTTACGTTCACTAACAGCCAAATTTGAAAGGAAATTCCAATAAAATTTAATATTGTTAGTTATTTCTGATTTCTTTTAATTTTTGGATTTTGGAATTTTGCATTTACGAATTTCGATCATAACGAATGACCCAAAAAAAGACAAAACAAATGAAACGGGAACAAACAAATGTTTTGTGTGTGTATATAGATAGCTTTTTTTTTTTGCATGAACATTCATTAAAGTGTACTTTAAAAATATATATATATATTTTTAGTGTGTACGCAATTTTCTAGCAAATACTGACTTGTAAACAAATGCCAGTGGCTATACAACATTCAAGTCCTGATGAAGGTGGGTGAAAGTTTTCAATCCTTTGATGTACTATTAAAGATTCCTTGGACTAATTTGTGGTTTGGAGTTTTTATGCTTTTTCTTTCAGCAAAAAACCAGGACAGAAATTCAATTTAACTTCTTTTTATGTTTCAATGACCGAAGGTGAGGGGAAATCTCAGACAGCAGATGTACTACTGCAAATTTCATATAAATTCAGTTTTCTAATTGTGTTATTTGAGTTACAAAAACATATAGTGTCATAGCCCTGATGAAGGGGGGTGTTTAGACCCTGAAACATGTTGGAATAAATTTTTATTTATGTAATAAAGTTTCCGTGGATTCATTTGTGGTTTGGATTTCTTCATGCTACCCTTTTCTTTAAGCAAAAATGTTCTGATAGCTGTATAAGAGGTGACTTCCCCTTCACTTTGGAAAGATTTAATTTAACTTTCCTTTTTAATCTTTTAGGAACAGGAGGTGAGGAGAAATCTCCCTGACGGAGGACAGACCGCACTATACCGTTTCATAGAAATTTGAGTTCTTACAAGAATATATAAAACATCCAAGCCCTGATGAAGGGAGGTGTTTAGATTTGCGTTGGGGTGTTTTTATATTATTTTTTATTTGACATACAATTCGTTTCCTTGGATTCATTTGTGGTTTGAAGTTCTTTCTCTTTCAATGAAGGAAAAAAGAAAACCTGGGCTGTGCCTGCACTGCAAGGGTTAATTGCTCCTTTTTTGTTTAGGATATTGGAGAATGGATATAAACTTGCCTAATCCTCCAATCCTTCCTGCCCAAGATGTGTCCCTAGCGTTCTTGTGCGGTGGACTGTTCCTGACGCCATAACCATGCTCTGGACATGAGGACGTCAGGAACAGTCCACTACCTGGATCGTGGGGGAGCACTTAATCTTTGCAGTGCACAGCTCTGCTGAAAGGGAAAAAAATGTTGTTTTAGCGGAGACCCTGGGGAGTAAAATGGTGGTCATTGCAACTTTTTTTTTTTTTTTTTTATCACAAGGTATTTACGCAGGAATTTTTCAAATGCAATTTTTCTTTTTTTTTTTTTTTAATTCATTCATGAATAAAAAAAAAACAAAACGGTAAAGTTAGCCCAATTTTTTTAATATAATGTGACAGATGATGATACGCCAAGTTAATAGATACCTTACATGTCACGCTTTAAAATTGCACCCACAAATTTTTTTACAGGTTACATGTTTAGTTTTAGAGGAGATCTAGTACTAGAATTATTGCTCTCGATCTAATGTTCACGGTGATGCCTCACACATGTGGTTTGAACATTGTTTACATGTTATGCGGGCGCGACCTATGTATGTGTTCGCTTCTGCGTGCAAACTTGCAGGGATGGGGGCGCTTTAATTTTTATTTATTTTTACACTTTCCCTTTTAAAAAATAAAATAAAATAAAAATTTGATCACTTTTGTTCCTATTACAAGGAATGAAAACATCCCTTGTAAAAGGAATAGTGTGTGACAGGTCCTCTTTTATGGAGAGATGAGGGGTCTGTAAGACCAGATGTGGCCCTTTCCTTAATCCGGCCCCTGGGGCACTATTCTATCCACTGACACCAGTAATGGGCATTATTATTGTTGCTGACACCAACGATGGGGCACTATTCCTCCAACTGACACTATTATAAGGGCACAGTTCTTACCATTGACACCAATGACGGGGCACAATTCTTACCATTGACGGGGCACAATTCTTACCATTGACGGGGCACAATTCTTACCATTGACACCAATGACGGGGCACAAGTCCGCCTACTAATACCAAAGATATGGCATTGTTTACCCCCACTGGATAACTGGACATTTTCTACTCCTAAATAGCCCTACTCCGGCCCCCCCAAAGTCTGCTTAGAAAGTTTGGAGACCCCTGCCCTACACCATAAGAAAGATAGCGGCTGTTCCGCAGCTTGAACGTTCTTACAAGCGGTGAGAGCGGACGTTGACCCCCCCCCCTCTCCCGCCACCCTCCTGTGCTTCTACCGACTTACCGCTTCCATCAGTGAGTCTGAGACTGGATCTGTCAGCCCCAGATGTTTACCATAGAGTCTCTATGATCGTTCGGAGGCCGGATGTGATGTTATCACGTCATGCCCGGCCTCTGTATTCAAGCAAATGGCGCCGCCTCGGCTGGGAAGCCGAGATCATTTTATTTTTTTGATTTCAGGCTTCCCAGGCTAGAGGTGAGATGTGGGGTCTTATTGACCCCGTAGCTCACTGTAAAGAGGACCTGTCATGCCATAATCCTATTACAAGGGATGTTTACATGTTCCCGTGAGCTCGCAGGCAGAAGCGAACGCATACGTAATGCCCCTCCCACATATGAAACCGGTGTTCAAACCACACATGTGAGGTATCGCCGCGAACGTTAGAGCGAGAGCAATAATTCTAGATTCCTCTTTAACTCAAAACACGTAACCAGTAAAAAAAAATTAAAGCGTCGCCTATGGGTATATTTAAGTACCGAAGTTTGGCGCCATTTCACGAGCGTGTGCAATGTTGAAGCGTGACATGTTGGGTATCTAATTACTCAGCGTAACTTCATCTTTCACATTATGCAAAACAATTGGGCTAACTTTACTGTTTTTTTTTTATTAAAGCACAAAACCGTTTTTTTTTTTTTTCGCAAAAATTGCTGTGCAAATACCGTGCTAAATAAAAAGTTGCAACGACCGCCATTGTATTCTCTAGGGTATTTGCTAAAAAATATATATGTTTGGGGGTTCTATGATTTTTAGCAAAAAAATTATAATTTTTACACATAGGAGAGAAATGTCAGAATTGGCCTGGGTGGCAAGTGGTTAATATACCCAAAGGCAGCGGAGGTCCGCAGCCAAAGAAACTGGCAATGAGTGAAGATTGCTTAATGAAGCAAAGAATATTAATAGGCAGTAAGCTGATGCTGCCAATCACACTTCATCATTTGTCATGGGTTTGGAGCAGTAGGATGATAGATGATCATTGATTGGATGGTGTGGATTACTGCACTTTACTTTATTAAAAGAGGATCTGATTATAACAATGTCTGTAACCCTTTCCGGTAAGATAGAAAACCACAAAAGAGGACTGGGGAAGTGTCAAACAGAGAAGAGCAGAGGACAAAGCTTTAGTCATCGGTATTGCCTGTTATCTTTTCCACATTTCTCACTTTCCAGGGTCAGTATAGGGAAGTCCTTGCAGCAACAGAATAAAATCAAACAGAAGCAGGGAGATCCCTACATTGCAGCTCCTCAGGTACAGCTTCCTCTCCAGCAAGGAGCACAGTGAGCAGCAATGCCTTAGATGATCTCATGCTGTTACTCACGATTACAGAACATGTGTGCCTAGGCACGGGATGTGCACTGCTATTTTTCCGAAGGAATTCTAGGCAAAAGGTCATTTTTTTTTTTTTTTGAGGTACTGCTCTTCGGGAGAATCGGGACAATTACCATTTGTAGATATTCCCTGCAAGGGGAGCTGATCTTCGCTTTTTGGGGTCAAGTCTATTGTGTATTTGTGCAGATTTATAGGGTGTGGATTGAGGAATTGCACCCACCTACCCGCATTGAATTTCAAGCTCCGCTGACTGATCTACCTTCACCGCTCTGCCTATGAAGTCTCACTTCTCATGTTGCAACCCCTGTGCCCTCCTTAGATTTCAGGTGAGCCTAGCTTAGATTGATAAATTCATTGAGCACTTGATTTATTTTTAAATCCAGAGCGGATAATTTTGCGGCCATCGGTCGCCTCTCTCAGATAAGGCAGATATAACCCAGACGACTGACAGCCCGGCAATAAGCCTTGAAGAGCGCCAATATAGAGAAGGGTTTAGGCTCGGCAGTTATCATTGATGAGGAAGAGAATAGACGGTTGCTATGGTTACTCGGCAAAGCTGAGCCTCTTTCTAAGCTGCAATATTAATAAGCTGCTGAAGCTGACGGCGGTGTTAAAAGTTAACGAGTTGTGTGAATGAACTTCCCTTCTCCGAGCCGTGCAGGCTTAAAGGGTCGGTCCACCCAAAACCGGCGTTCCGGTTATATGTTGTGACTGGGGGGGGGGGTGGAATTACTGACCGGCTGGTCATATCGTTCTGGAAAAATATCCTCGGCTCTGCCCCCTCCCGGGATCCCCGTGTGTCCCATGGGAGGATTCCCAGTGCAGGCTGCGCTACCTATAATTGGAAATAGCCTGTAGAGGGCGTTTAACTGAACAATCGTTATACATTATTAATATTATATGGGATTTATATAGTGTTTGCACAGCACTTTACAATATAAAAGTAGACAGTACAATTACAATACAGTTCAATAGAGAAAGAATAGGCCGGTCCTGCTCATGAAGCTTACATTCTAAAGGGTCGGGGGAGGTGCTACAAAAGGTAATAGCTGCGGAGGATGATCTGGTGGAGAAGGGGTAGGCTTCCCTGAATACATTTTGTTTTCAAGGATAACCTAAGGGCTGACCGGGTAGGAGTTAACCGGACATACTGGGGAAGGGAGTTCCAGAGAATGGGGAGAGGTTCTGGAGAAGTCCTATGAGGATGGGCTGGGACAAGGGGTGGGCAGGAGGGAAAGCTGCCCTGGGCGCAGTGGTATGGGGGGCACACACTGCATGCTCTAGATTGGGGGTCTTTAACCACTTCAGATGCACGCTATAGCCGAATGACAGCTACAGCGCGGACCTGCTTTGCCGGGACTACGTCTATTGACTTCTTCCCGTGCCCAGTTGGCCTGCGTGCCCTCTGCAGGGCGCGTGCGGCGCGCTCTGTGATCAGCGAGTTTATGAGACTCGCCGGATCACAGATCGGAGTAAGGGGTCGATCCCGACCCCCTTACCACGTGATCAACTGTCAGCTAATGACAGCTGATCATGTGATGTCAACAGAGCCGGTAATTGGCTATTTTTTCTCCTCGAGCTGACAGCGTGAGGAGAAAAAAAAAAGCCGATCACCGGTGGCTTTGAGAGGGACATCAGATCCTCAGTGCCCACCTGTGCCCCCTGCCAGTGCCACCTAGCAATAGGCAACAGTGCTGCCTACCAGTGCCCACCAGCGCCACCCATTAGTGCCCACAGTGTTTGTGGGAGCAGTTTGGGGATGGCCCCTTCCTGTTCCAAGACATGGATGAGCGAGTTTGGGGTTGGAGGAACTTGACTGGCCTGCATGGAATCCTGACCTCAATCTGATGGAACACCTTTGTGATGAATTAAAGCGGAGACTGCGAATCATGCCTTCTCGTCCAACATCAGTGCCTGACTTCACAAATGCGCTTCTGGAAGAATGATCAAACATTCCCATAGGCACACTCCTAAACCTTATGGACAGCCTTCCCAGAACAGTTTGTTTTAGCGGCGAAGGGTGAGCCAACTCAATATTGAACCCTACAGACTAAGCCCCCGTACACACGGTCGAAATTCCGACCACAAAATCCATCGGATAGTGTCGGATTACTCCGACACTAGTGTTGCATACACACGGTCAGACAAAGTTTTCAGACAATCCGATCATCCTGAACGTGGTGACGTTCGTTGCGTACGACGGAACTACGTAGAGGCTAGTAGCCAATAGCTTTGGTCTCGTAATTTGATCTGAGCATGCGTGGCACTTTGTCCGTCGGAATTCTCTACACACGATCGGAAAAAGTCGATCGGACTTTGTTGTCGGAAAAATTTGAGAGCAGGATCTCAAATTTTTTCCGTCGGAAATCCGACGGAAAACGTTCGGTGGAGCCCACACACGGCTGGATTTTCCAACAACATGGTCCGATCGGACATTTTCCATCGGAATTTCCGACCGTGTGTACGGGGCATAAGACTGGGGTGCCATTAAAGTTCATGAGCCTGTAAAGGCACATGTCCCAATACTTTTGACAAAATAGTGTACACTTCAACTAGTCAGACTAAATACGAAGGTCCACTTTAAGGATGAGCATGACTGCGCAAAACTCATGGAACATTTGTAAGCGGTGTCTGACACGGGACGCGGGTTGTGTTCAATCAGCTCTGGGATTTAGTTTGAACAAAGTTCTAATGAGTTTTAGCATGGCAGGTCCTCTTCTCTCCCCATTCTCCCCCTCAACCCATATCTCATCCCCGCACAGTGACAAATGATCCCAATCATCCTGACTCTGAAAATATAATTTGCCTGGCAATTAATGTCAGTGCTCCCAGTGTTGGACACTTGTGTTAGGAGGGAGGGCTGGAGAGCTGGCTGCGGGCTCTTGTAATGAACCCATCTTTTCTTAATGGGAAGCTTTATTTCAAAATAATTGATGGTGTCCTAGCCCGGCGACATTGGAGGAGAATCGGGAGCGAATGTTAGAGACGAGTGCCAGCGTATGGAAAGGTTACACCGGGGGCACACCGGCTCCACCTCGGGTTATCACCTGCCGTGTTCTTGGCTCCTGGATTTCCTCTGATTTACCCCCTTTTACTGGTATCTTAAAGCTAAACTCTGGGCACAAAAGCTTTCATTTAAATATATTGCTCAATAGCCGCAAAGGAAATAAAATCCACTATGTGTGCAAAAAAAAAAAATGCTTTTACAAACCTAGATATTATTTTGTAAAAGTAGGAGCAGAGGGGTAGCTTGAAACTTGTGGGCCCCCCCCCCCTGGGCCCCCCCCCCACTACTACCCGCCCCTTCCACTGCGCGCCAAGATACTCCAAGTGGCTAAAGAGTTATTTCAGAGATATATGTACATATTGAGAGGATAATTCAATATATTTTGTAGAAACCATCCTAGTAATCACATGACCTTGCCCCCCTTCCCCCATCCTAGTAATGACATGACCTTGTTCCCCCCAACCTATTAATGACATGACCTCGCCTCCTCCCCCCATCCTAGTAATGACATGACCTCGCCTCCCCCCCCCATCCTAGTAATGACATGACTTTGCCCCCTCCCCCCATCTTAGTAATGACATGACCTCGCCCCCTCCCACCATCTTAGTAATGACATGACCTTGCCCCCCCATCCTAGTAATGGCATGACCTTGTGCCCCCCACCTATTAATGGCATGACCTTGCCTCCTCCATCCAAGCAATGACATGACCTCGCCCCTCCCCCATTCTAGTAATGACATGACCTCGCCCCCTTCCCCCCCATCCTAGTAATGACATGACCTCGCCCCCTCCCCCCTATCCTAGTAATGACATGACTTCGCACCCCCATCCTAGTAATGGCATGACCTTGTCCCCCCCACCTATTAATGGCATGACCTTGCCTTCCCCCATCCTAGTAATGACATGACCTCACCCCTCCCCCATCCTAGTAATGACATGACCTCACCCCTCCCCCATCCTAGCAATGGAATTACCTGCCCCCCTCCCCCCATCTTAGTAATGACATGACCTCGCCCCTCCCCCCATCTTAGTAATGACATGACTTTGCCCCCCCCATCCTAGTAATGGCATGACCTTGTCCCCCACACCCGTTAATGGCATGACCTTGCCTTCCCCCATCCTAGTAATGACATGACCTCGCCCCCCCCCCCATCCTAGTAATGACATGACCTCACCCCCATCTTAGTAATGACATGACCTCCCCCCATCTTAGTAATGACATGACCTCGCCCCCCTCCCTCCCATCTTAGTAATGACATGACTTCGCCCCCCCCCCCATCCTAGTAATGGCATGACCTTGTCTCCCCCACCCATTAATGGCATGACCTTGCCTTCCCCATCCTAGTAATGACATGACCTTGCCCCCTCCCCCCATCCTAGTAATGACATGACCTCACCCCCCCATCCTAGTAATGACATGACCTCGCCCTCCCATCCTAGTAATGACATGACCTCGCCCCTCCCCCCATCTTAGTAATGACCATGACTTCGCCCCACCCATCCTAGTAATGGCATGACCTTGTCCCCCCCACCTATTAATGGCAGGACCTTGCCCCCCCCATCCTAGTAATGACATGGCCTCGCCCCCTCCCCCCCATCCTATGACATGGACTGGGGAGGTGAAGGGACTCATCAATAGACAGAAAACTCCTAGGAATCCTGGGATCAATAATAATGCTGGGGGGGGGGGTGATCAGTGGCAATGCTGGGGGGTTGATGGTATCAGTGACAGTGGTGGGGTGATTGGATTAGTTAGGAGGCAGTACACTGTGGCAAATATCTGAATCTTGTAGAGCAGAGCTGAAGATCTTTGGCAAGTATATAGTGGGGGATTCTACACTGACCACCAATGTAATGGGGAATTTACAATTACCACCAATGTGAGGGTGGATTTACACTGGCCACCAATGTGAGGGGGAATTTGCACTGACCACCATGTAACAAGGGATTTTTCACCACCCACCAATATAAAGAGGGATTCCTACACTGACACCAATGTAATAAGAGTATTTACACCAACCATCAGTGTAAGGGGCAATATACAATGACCTCCATGTAAGGGGGAATTTATACTGACAACCATTGTCAAGGAGATTTGTACTGACCACCAATGTAAGGTGACACTTCAACACCGACCACCAATGTTAGGGGGGGACTTACACTGACCACCAATGTAAAGGGGGATTTACACTGAACACCAGTGTAAGGGCAATTCTGCCCTTACCACCAATGTAAAGGAAATGTACACTTATCACCAATCTAATTTTACATCAACAGCCAATAAAGGGGGATTTACACTCACCACCAATTTAAAGCAGGCTTCTACATGGACAACCAGTGTAAGGGAGGATTCAACCACAAATGCAAGTTTGGATTTTTTAAAGAGGAGTTTCTACACTGGCCAACAATGTAATGGGGATTTACACTGACCACTAATGTAATATGGATTTACACTGACCACCAATGTAATGGGGATTTACACTGACCACCAATGTAAGGGGGGCCTTCACACTGGCCATTAGTGTGAATTAAAGGATTGTACACCAAGCCCCAATGTATTGAGAAGATTTACACTGACCACCAATGTAACTGAGACATTTAGCCTGCATTCACATTTGTGTCAGGAACTCATGCAAAATTTATTTCCTGACACCACAAAAATGTGCTGCCCTTTATGATGTGCATATTCACATGCATCAAAATTCACTGTGCTGTGGCACCATGTTATATTAAAAAAGGGTTCCACCTCCAATTTGCTTACCTGCAGCAGAACAGGCTGATGTTAGGCTTAATAAACACAGTTGTAGGCAGGACTTTTAAGCAGGCCCCTTTACCTATCTAGTGAGCAGCATTCAGCAGAAGTGATGGTGGATATGACCTCGGGGGGGGGGGGGGGGGGGCATGATATACATATGAATGCTGCCTCTAATTGCATATCAATGCCGCTGGTCCGCCACTATTTACATATTAATGCCGCCACTATTTACATATCAATGCAGGTTATTTACATGTAAACACATGGTCTGCAGGTGAGTCATCAGTACATGGCAATAGGGCCGAGCTTGGCAGCCTTAGTAACAGAACAGAATCAGACAGAAGTCGGACCAAAAGTAGTGCAGGAACCTTTTCCAAAGTTGGACCAGTTAAGACGGCTCTCTTAGGGAAACAACCCTCTACAAGATTTTATCAGGGGGGGGGCCATATGAATGTGCTCTTTTATTGGTTGGTACTCCTTTTACCTTCATCAGGTTCTTCTAAGACTCAAGCAGGACAGAATTGCAGCTCACTGGTTTTCTTCATGAACTGGAGCTGCAATTTTACATTTTCATACAGCGCCATCTGTTGGTGAAATCTGGTACTGCAGCACCACCATTAAGATATAACAAAGCTGAGGAGACATCAAAGACTCCACAATACATGGTATAGATTTTCTTTTAATAGAGAAAGGGTCTCCAATCTGCCGCCCATGGGCCATGTCCGGTTCTCTACAAGATTTTATCCGGGGGGGGGGGGGGGGGACCAATGGGGATTGATTGGGACCCTGAAGTAAGGGGGGACTGTGAAATAGGAGGGATTCTGATGGGGATTTTTTTTGGCCCACAAATTGTTGTAGACTATTTAAAAAAAAAAGATGAAATAATGTATGTAATCTGAACAGAAATGTTTTATTTAATCATTCCATTAGCACGTTGATGAGGGGGAAATGGGGAGCCAGGGAAGGCAACATATAAGGAGATTAAACTTCAGCTTTAAAAATAAGATCATTGGATCAAGTCACATTCAGTATGTTCCTTGCTGATGTTACCTATAGAACACCATTGTTTCTAAATTCATTTGGAAGATTGCCTCTCACTTCCTGTCCCTGTGACCCCTTGTCGCCTCCTAGCACAAATGGTGTCACCGGAACAGGAAGTGAGAGGAAGCTTTCCCTACTGACGCAAACAGCAATAAAAGTCTGATAGAGGTTCTAGCAGTTTCCCTCTTTATAGTAGAAAAACAAAGATTTCAGACCTGGTCCATCCGGAGGTCCACTTTAACCTCCGGATGATTTACCCCCCACCCTCCATAACCAGGCCATTTTTTTCAAAACATCACTACGTTACTTTAACTGACAATTGCGCGGTCATGAAACACTGTATCCAAATAAAATATATGTAATTTTTTTATCTCCCGACAAATAGAGCTTTCTTTTGATGGTATTTAATGTGTATTTTTTATCTTTTGCGCTATATAAAAGGTGGACAATTTTGAAAAAAAAGGAAAACAATATTTTTTACTTTCTGCTATAAAACATATTCAATAAAAAAATAAAAAAATCTAATTTAGGCCAATTTGTATTCTGCTACATATTTTTGGTAAAAAAAACATCCCAATAAGCGTATAAGATGGTATTTGATCACCTCTGCGTTTTTTCTCTTTTGCGCTATAAATTAAAAAGACGAACAATTTTGAAGGAAAAAAAAATATATTTTTTTTACTTTCTGCTATAAAACATATCTAAAAAAAAAAATGTAAAAAATCGAATTTCTTCAAAATGTAGGCCAATTTGCATTCTGCTACATAAAAAAAAATTCCCAATAAGCGTATATTGATTGGTTTGCGCTAACGTTTTTAGCGTCTACAAATTATTGGATATAAACTGGAATTTTAAAAAATTTTTATACCAGTAATGGCGGCGATCAGCGACTTATAGCGGGAATTCGATATTGCGGCGGGCAATTGGACACTAACTGATACTTTTGACACTTTGTGAGAACAAGTTACACTAATACAGTTATCAGTGCTAAAAATATACACTGTCACTGTATTAATGACACTGGTTGGTTGGGAAGGGGTTCAACATCTAGGGCGATCAAAGGGATAACTGTATGCCTAACCAGTGTTTTCGTGTAAACTGCTTTTACTCAGGGAAGTGATGGATTTTATTCCCTGCTTTGCAGGAACAGAAAGGGACACATCAATTTCCCCCCCCCCGCTCAGAACAGAGCTCTGCCTTATTTACATAGGCAGAGCTCCATTCTGTGTCTCTGCCCGGCGATCAGTGGGTGCCGGCGGACATACATTGCCTGGCACGAACAGATCGGCTTCTGGTGTGACTAATCATAGCAGAAGAGGCATGCCCCCCCTAGGCGGAAGTGCAGAATTATATATATATATATATATATATATATATATATATATATATATGATTCTGCACAGGAGGGCCACCCTGTATAGTATATCTGCTATTGGGCGGTCCTTAGATGCCCCCTCTGTTATATAGCCAAAGGTGGGGCTCTGAATGCTTATCATTTCAGCGTGGCAGCATTTCCAAACTCTTTGTCGACATCTGCAAAATCACAAAAAAGCAACATTATGCTGAGCATTGGGCTTTCCTAGGTAATTGCTAAGTCTGTCTAAACATGTACAAAAAATACTTTTATATGGAGAATAATCATTTGTTGAGGTTTCATTGTTTGATGTATAATCTTCCTACCACCTCCTACACCAGGCAAGCCTGTGCACACATTGCCTGCCATCTCCTCGCTAGAATTTAGCATCCTTCCCGTGTGAAGATATTGAAATTCAGCTTCCATATTCAATATTTAAACATTGATATCGAAGTTCTCTTTTTGTTTTTAGTCAATCCTTTGATCTATTATATAAAGCCTATGACTCGTGATATTACATTCACAGCTTCCTACGATGACTTTGTGTGACGATTGCCATATCACCTGACATATGCCTGAACTCTGAATGTAAAGTCTGCCAACTCCCAGCTAAAGTTTGTTCATTATTTCCTCCAAGCACCGTCCATTGGCTCCACCCCCTACCCTCCTCCAACCCCCGTCCATTGGATCCACCACCAACCCTCCTCTAAGCACCATCCATTGGATCCACCCCCAACCCTCCTCCAAGCACCGTCCATTGGTTCCACCCCCTACCCTCCTCCAAGCACCATCCATTGGTTCCACCCCCTACCCTCCCCCAAGCACCGTCCATTGGCTCCACCCCCTACCTCCTTCAAGCCCCGTCAATTGGATCCACCCGCTACCCTCCTCCAAGCACCGTCCATTGACTCCACCCCCTACCCGCCTCCAAGTACCGTCCATTGATTCCACCCCCTACCCTCCTCCAAGCACCGTTCATTGATTCCACCCCCTACCCTCCTCCAAGCACCGTCCACTGGCTCCACCCCCTACTCTCCTCAAAGCACCGTCCATTGGATCCACCCCTACCCTCCTCCAAGCACCGTCCATTGATTCCACCCCCTACCCTCCTCCAAGTACCGTCCATTGGCTCCACCACCTACTCTTCTCCAAGCACCGTCCATTGGATCCACCCCTACCCTCCTCTGAGCACTGTCCATTGGCTCCACCCCCTACCCTCCTCCAAACACTGTCCATTGGATCCACCCCCTACCCTCCTCCAAGCACCGTCCATTGATTCCACCCCCTACCCTCCTCCAAGCACCGTCCATTGATTCCACCCCCTACCCTCCTCCAAGCACCGTCCATTGGCTCCACCCCCTACCCTCCTCCAAGCACCATCCATTGTATCCACCCCCACCCTCCTCTAAGCACCGTCTATTGGATCCACCCCCTACACTCCTCCAAGCACGGTCCATTGGATTCACCCCCTACCCTCCTCCAAGAACCGTCCATTGGCTCCACCCCCTACCCTCCTCCAAGCACAATCCATTGGATCCACCCCCTACCCTCCTCCAAGAACCGTCCATTGGCTCCACCCCCTACCCTCCTCCAAGCACACTCCATTGGATCCACCCCCTACCTTCCTTCAAGCACCGTCTATTGGATCCACCCCCTACACTCCTCCAAGCATGGTCCATTGGATTCACCCCCTACCCTCCTCCAAGCACCGTCCATTGGCTCCACTCCCTACCCTTCTCCAAGTACCATCCATTGATTCCACCTCTACCCTCCTCCGAGCACCGTCCATTGGCTCCACCCCCACCCTCCTCCAAGCACCATCCATTGGATCCACCCCCTACCCTCCTCCAAGCACCGTCTATTGGCTCCACCACCTACTCTCCTCCAAGCACCGTCCATTGGATCCACCCCTACCCTCCTCCAAGGACCGTCCATTGGCTCCACCCCCTACCCTCCTCCAAGCACAATCCATTCGATTCACCCCCTACCCTCCTCCAAGCACCGTCTATTGGATCCACCCCCTACACTCCTCCAAGCACGGTCCATTGGATTCACCCCCTACCCTCCTCCAAGAACCGTCCATTGGCTCCACCCCCTACCCTCCTCCAAACACTGTCCATTGGATCCACCCCCTACCCTCCTCCAAGCACCGTCCATTGTTTCCACCCCCTACCCTCCTCCAAGCACCGTCCTTTGGCTCCACCCCTACCCTCCTCCAAGCACCATCCATTGGATCCACCCCCACCCTCCTCTAAGCACCGTCTATTGGATCCACCCCCTACCTTCCTCCAAGCACCGTCCATTGGCTCCACCCCCTACCCTCCTCCAAACACTGTCCATTGGCTCCATCCCTACCCTCCTCCAAGCACTGTTCATTGGATCCACCCCCTACCCTCCTCCAAGCACCGTCCATTGATTCCACCCCCTACCCTCCTCCAAGGACCGTCCATTGGCTCCACCCCCTACCCTCCTCCAAGCACAATCCATTTGATTCACCCCCTACCCTCCTCCAAGCACCGTCTATTGGATCCACCCCCTACACTCCTCCAAGCACGGTCCATTGGATTCACCCCCTACCCTCCTCCAAGGACCGTCCATTGGCTCCACCCCCTACCCTCCTCCAAGCACAATCCATTCGATTCACCCCCTACCCTCCTCCAAGCACCGTCTATTGGATCCACCCCCTACACTCCTCCAAGCACGGTCCATTGGATTCACCCCCTACACTCCTCCAAGCACCGTCCATTGATTCCACCCCCTACCCTCCTCCAAGGACCGTCCATTGGCTCCACCCCCTACCCTCCTCCAAGCACAATCCATTCGATTCACCCCCTACCCTCCTCCAAGCACCGTCTATTGGATCCACCCCCTACACTCCTCCAAGCACGGTCCATTGGATTCACCCCCTACCCTCCTCCAAGGACCGTCCATTGGCTCCACCCCCTACCCTCCTCCAAGCACAATCCATTGGATCCACCCCCTACCTTCCTTCAACCACCATCTATTGGATCCACCCCCTACACTCCTCCAAGCACGGTCCATTGGATTCACCCCCTACCCTCCTCCAAGCACCGTCCATTGGCTCCACTCCCTACCCTTCTCCAAGTACCATCCATTGATTCCACCCCTACCCTCCTCCGAGCACCGTCCATTGGCTCCACCCCCACCCTCCTCCAAGCACCGTCCATTGGATCCACCCCCTACCCTCCTCCAAGCACCATCCATTGGATCCACCCTCTACCCTCCTCCAAGCACCGTCCATTGGATCCACCCCCTACCCTCCTCCAAGCCTCGTCCATTGGCTCCACCCCCTACCCTCCTCCAAGCACCATCCCACCTAGCGCCCCTTTTAGAGAAAATCAAGTATCATTTTGTGATGCTAAGAAATTTGTATGGAATTTGTTAATGATAACAAGAAAAGCAGTAAATAGATACCCATGCAGCAAGTAACAATAGACCCTTCCGCCCAACAACAATAGACCCCCCTGCAACAATAGATCCCCCACAACAAAATTCCCCAAGCAACAATAGATAAACCCCAGCAACAATAGATCTCCCAACAGCCAGTATCAACAAGCCACCCAGAACCCAGCAACTATAGACCCTTCTCTCAACCGTAGATCCCTTCCAGCAATTATTGACTCTTCAGCAACCTAGAGCCACCCCTCAGCAACAGTAGACCTCTGCCAGCAACAATAGATCTCCCAGCAGCCAGTATCAAAAGGCCCTCCAAAACCCAGCAACTATAAACCCCTCCCTCTACAGTAGATCCCCTCCAGCCACAATTGAATCCTAGCAACCTATAACTCACCCCCGTCAGCAACAGTAGATCCATGATCCATGTCAGCAACAATAGATCTTCCAGCAGCAAGTATCAATAGCCCCCCCCCCCCCCCGGAACCCAGCAACTATAATCCCCTCTCTCAACAGTAGATCCCTTCCAGTAATAATTGACTCCAAGCAACCTGCAACCCCCCAGCAACAATAGATTCCCCCAACAGCAACAATAGCCCCCTGCAAAATTGATTAAAAAAAAAAAAAAACAATTAAAATCTTTAAAAGCATTCTTACTTTGCAGCATCTCTTCACACCTGCCTAAAACTTTTGCACAGTACTGTATATATATATATATGTTTTTATTATTATAGTGTAATGCTTAGCTTGGCATTCAGCTTTACATTAATATTTATGCTTATTCCATGTTGTTTTCGAGCCAACAGAAAAATGTCAAAGCTTTGACTATGTACTGATCCAGAAGTGTCAAGGCTTCCCCCATATACTGTATGTTGTTAAACAAATAAAAATTATAAGGAGATCTAACATGAATAAAACTCCAGGGAGACATTTGTTGTTGAATCCTTGAAACCATCCACCTCCGCTCCTCGCCATCAGGTATCATAAACTGTCTTGTGTCTCTTAGATCACAATACTACTTTAATGCCAGTGTATGAGAACATCATGATCAGTGAGGTGTCTCTGCTGCTGAACCCTGTATTTTGTTTAAAGATGTAAACTCCCAAATAAATAACATTTAGTTTACTAAAGCACCGAATACCAATAGCATTTAAAAAAAAAAAATTGCCCTTTTTCTTATCCTTTGTTGTATTTTGGTACTGCTGATTTCCTGCAGCCTTTTTACAGCCATTTCCTGTCTACATGCACTCCAGTGATGGCTGCATGACATGTCGCAGGGCATGTTTCCTGATGGTGACAACACTGGACTCTGCCTGCGTAGGGTGTGTTAAAACAGCTACATGGCAGTAACGCACAAAACTATATGGCGTTAAACTGGCAATAACGCACACAAAAAACTATATGGTGTTAAACTAGCAGTAACGCAAGCAAAACGATATGGCTTTAAACTGGCAGTAACACACACAGAACTATATGATATTAAACTGGCAGTAACGCACACAAAACAATATGGCATTAAACTGGCAGTAACGCACACAGAACTATATGGCTTTAAACTGGCAGTAACACACACAAAACGATATGGCATTAAACTGGCAGTAACGCACACAGAACTATATGGTGTTAAACTGGCAAAAGTTTATGGCGTTAAACTGGCAGTAACGCACACAGAAGTAAATGGCGTTAAACTGGCAGTAACGCAATCAAATAGACGGTGTTCAACCATCACTACACTGACGCTATCTGAACTGTCCTTACTCTAGCTATACACTAATGTCAAGATTACTGAAACGGTCTCACTGCACTATTTTTATTTTATTTTTTGAAGAAAAAAAAGAAAAGAAAAAAGAGGGGTAAACAAAAAAAAACAGCTACATGTAGTTTCCATTGGAAATCTATGAGACTGGGTGACAATGCAGCAGCACAGTTGGGAGCTAGATATGGAGCTTTCTCACCCTATAGTAAGAAAAACATTTTGAAAAAAAAAATACAATATTTTTTACTTTATGCTAAAACATATCCAATAAAAAAAATATAAAAATTCAAATTTCTTCATCAATTTGGGACAATATGTATTCTTCTACATGTCTTTGGAAAACAAATATCCCAATAAGTGAATATTGATTGGTTTGCGTGATAGTTATAGCGTCTACAGACTATGGCATAGATACTGAATTTTTTTTTTTTTTACTAGTAATGGCGGTGATCAGAGACTAATGCCCCGTACACACAGTCGGATTTTCCGATGGAAAATGTCCTATCGGACCATGTTGTCGGAAATTCCGACCGTGTGTGGGCTCCATCAGACTTTTTCCGGCGGAATTTCCGACGGAAAAAGTTTGAGATCCTGCTCTCAAATTTTCCGACAACAAAGTCCTATCGGACTTTTTCCGATCGTGTGTAGTGAATTCCGACGAACAAAGTGCCACGCATGCTCAGATCACATTACAAGACCAAAGCTATTGGCTACTAGCCTCTACGTAGTCCCATCGTACGCAACGAACGTCACCACGTTGAGGATGATCGGATTTTCCGATAACTTTGTCTGACCGTGTGTATGCAACACCAGTGTTGGAAAAAATCCGACGGATTTTGTGGTCGGAATTTCCGACCGTGTGTACGGGGCATTAGACCCCTTTCACACTGAGGCAGTTCTCAGGCGTTTTAGCACTAGAAATAGCTCCTGAAAACTGCCTCCCATTCAGTTCTTTAACACTGGGGGCGAAAGCACCTTGTGGGACGTTAGAAAAAGTCCTGCAAGCAGCATCTTTGGGGCGGTTTGGGAGCGCTGTATACAGTGCTCGCAAAATGCCCCTGCCCATTGCAATGAATGGGCAGCACTTATGCGGGAGTTTTTAACCCCTTCTTTTTACCGCTAGCACAAGGGTGGCCCCAGCGTGAACGGTGTATTATAGTAGGACTATGATAGTGCAGCAGACAATCTGACACTAACTGACACTGAGAGGGAACTGACTAACTGTCACACTGCCTTTTACCAGTGACACTAATATAGTGATCAGTGATAATACTATACACTAAAAAGGGGGAATTTGGGACTTTGAATGAGACATGTGGGTCACATGTCTCCATCCCTGAATCTGTGTAAGGGCTCATTTACACTCGCTTTGGCTTCAACACACATTAAAGGCTAGTTTACACTTGCTTCAAAACAAGGCTTCCGACAGGCTTTGTTAAAGCTCTCTTTGAACGCCATCACTAAATAAAATGGTTAGCTTACAGTCCTGTTTCCACCTTGCTTTTCCTTTGCTTCGCTTCAGCTTTGCTTCAAAAATTATACCCCATGTAGCTTTAGTGGTGCTTCAAAGCGTCTACAAAGCCTCCATAGAAGTCTATGACAAAGCTTGCTTGAAGCCCCACTGAATCCCCACTGAAGCCTCACCAAAACCCCACCAAAGCTCCACCAAAACCTCATTGAAGCCCCACGAAGCCCCACTGATTTCCCACCAAAGCTTCATCGAAGCTCCATCAAAGTCTCATTGAAGCCCAACCAAAGCCTCATCGAAGCACCAAGCAAAAGACAGGGGCTGTGACTGGGGTTTAGAGAGCTTTGACAGAGCGTGTCCAAAGCCATGTTTTGAAGCAAGTGTAAACTAGCCCTAAAGAAAGTTTTTTTTTTGGGACTTTGAATGAGGCGAGTACACATGGCTATAAGATGAGTCTATATCAAAAACATGTTTTTATTGGTGAAACAAGGAACATGGTAAAATTACATGATACATGCAGTAATGAATACAATTGTCAATCACATATTACAGACCATATAGAGAAACAATCATTAGTAGCAACCAGCCAACCAATATGTGGTATGCAACAAATCTTGGATGTAATAAAAACACTTAAAAATACATGGTAGGTGGTGAACTCAACATAATGTAATGAGTTAAAGGCCTCTGTAGGAGAAAAAGTGCATCCCAGTTAGGCTGACGCGTTTCGTGGATAATACCACTCTTCAGGGGCAGGTGCACACAAATCTGTAAAACAAAACATGAGTAAACCAGTATGATCCAATGGTATACCCCTCAACGGGGAGGATATGTACAAAAAGAAAAGGGAGAGAGTTACTCATCTCTATAAGTACTTATACCATAATAGGTCTGGAACATGGGAGACGAGGAGTCAGAGGTTGCCCAAATTGTCTATACCGGGAGCTGTGGAAGGGACCCACAGAAAAAGAGATTGTTGTTCTTATGCCCCGTACACACGATCGGACATTCCGACAACAAAATCCATGGATTTATTTCCAACGGATGTTGGCTCAAACTTGTCTTGCATACACACGGTCACACAAATGTTGTCGGAAATTCCGAACGTCAAGAATGCGGTGACGTACAACACATACGACGAGCCGAGAAAAATTAAGTTCAATAGCCAGTGCGGCTCTTCTGCTTGATTCCGAGCATGCGTGGAATTTTGTGCGTCGGAATTGTGTACACACGCTTGGAATTTCCGACAACGGATTTTGTTGGCGAAAAATTTGAGATCCAGCTCTTCAAATTTTTGTTATCGGAAATTCCGACAGCAAATGTCCGATGGAGCTAGACATGTGCACAACAAAAAAAATTCATTTATTTTCGTTTCGTTTTTTTCGTTTCCGAAAAAAATTCGTTTTTTTTCGTTTCGTTTTTTTCGCTTCCGTTGATTCGTAACGATTCGTACATTCTTAAGTCGTCGGTGTTCGGATTCGTAACGATTCGTACATTCATAAGTCGTCGGTGTTCATATTCGTAACGATTCGTACATTTGTAAGAGTTATTTTTTCGTTGATTCGTTTTTTCGTTAGTTTAATTTTCGGACGCATTACCATTTATTCGTACATTCGTAACATTCGTAGATTCGTAATCGGAGCATAATTCATAATTTTATGTAATGTGTATGCTATTATTACCTTTTTTATAATTACGAATCTAAAAAAAAAGGTTACGAATCTAAAAAAAAAGTTACGAATCGAAAAAAAAGCTACGAATGTACGATTTTTTTTGTTCAATAGAGACACGGAAAATTACAAATCGAAAAAAAAAAAAAAAAAAAAGTTACGAATCGAAAAAAAAAAAGTTACGAATCGAAAAAAAAAAAAAGTTACGAATTTTTTTGTTCAATCCATTCGAAGCACGTTTAGCAGCACCATTGTAAGGGACACGGAAAATTACCAATTCAACAACAAAAAAAAAAGTTACGAATGTACAAATTTTTTCGTTCGTTTTTTTTTCGGATTTTCTTCATTAGTACATTCGTTGTTTCTAATTAGTTTTTTTCGGATTTTCGTTGTTTTTCGGATTCGTTCGATTCGAATGATTCGTTAATCGGATTCGTACGATTCGAACGATTCGTTATTCGGATTCGTACGATTCAAGCGATTCGTTCATTCGTACGAAAACGAACGAACGAAAATAACGAAAAAAAACTAAACTAATTGCACATGTCTAGATGGAGCCTACAGACGCTCGGAATTTCCGACAACGGATTTTGTTGTCGGAAAATTTGAGATCCAGCTCTTCAAATTTTTGTTGTCGGAAATTCCTACACACGGAGTTTCCGTCAACAAGCTCACGTCGAACATTTGTTGTTGGAAATTCCGACCGCGTGTACGCGGCATTACTCTTTTGCAGGAGTAGGAGAGCCAGTTACCAGCAGCCGTAGTGCTACATAAGGAAATCAGAAAATACTTTATTTAAAAAATTCATTAGCATTTTGATGGAGGTTGGGGGGGGGGGGGGGGGGGTGGGGGGGGGGGGATGAACCAGGGAAGCAGATTAAACTTCAGCTTTAATGAAACAAATCATATAAAATAGCTTGAAGACCTTTAAAAAAAAACTGTTTAAATAAAATTAACCAAAAACCATTACGATATCCTTTTGAATTTAATGAAAAAAAAAAAAAATGTCTGAAATATATTTTAGGTTGAAAAGCGTAAAAGAGTAAACTTGAGCTTTGAAGTTGGGTTTCATCAAGTCAAAGTGGCTTCTTTCTACAGAACGGCTCTTCTGGGAATCTTTATTTTAGATGTCTTTTGCTTGTTTTTACCTTTCTTTTTTTCCCAGCCACCACGCAGGTATGTAAAATCAGGCTTCTAGTAAGCTCGGTAGGGGAGATACAAGATAAAAACAACCAAGGTGTTTTAAGCTTGGCTCACAAATCAGGCAGAAGGAGATTAAGGCACAAACTTCTTTAAGTAGGTCAAGACTCTTTGTAAGTATAGTTAGTGAGTGAAGAAGGCAGTTGCTCGGCTGTTTTTTTTTTTTGGTGTGTTTTTTTTATGCCTCATTTTCACTTCAGTCTTAAAATTTTGTTTCCATGTTATTGGAAACGTTTTAAGTAAAAGGTCATAAAAAATATATTTCGACTTTATCTTCCAAGGAAGTATGGTGGCAGCCCGTCCCTTGGGAGGACCATCATTTGCAAATAGAGTGAGCTCTTCTTTATCGAGGAAAATTCAGATTGTAAAGTAGACCCAATTCCTAAAGTCTCGTAGATGTTTTAATGTAATATCAAATGTAATTTAAATATTCTTGAAACCGTACTTCTAATTAAAATAATACGTACGCTATAGCAGGCTTTCTCAACCTTTAAACCCTAGAGCAGGCATGTCCAAACTCCGGCCCGCGGGCCATTTCCGGTTTGATGTGGCCCCCGCTTGGAATTTCCATATATATACTGTACATCTGTGGCCCCCAAAGCTTAAGCGTGTTATGTTTGTTATGCTGTTAATATATCTATCTTCTTTAGCCTGACAAATCCTGAGCGCCGTGGCAGGGCGTTGCGGGGCGTGTGGCTGGGCGTGTTTACAAGTCTATGTGCCGGAACCGCTATGAAGCTGACAGCGCGAAGAGCCAATCACAGGCACTGTGACTATTCCCGATCTCTGGACTGCAGATGCAGAGATCGGGGAAATGTCACAGTGCCTGTGATTGGCGGTGGCGCTGCGCGCTGTAAGCTTCCTTGCGGGCTCGGGCACATAGATTTGTGAACACACCCAGCCACATGCCCCAGCTCATACTAGGAATGAGCGCGGCGCTCAGGATTTGTCAGGCTAAAGAAGATAGATATATTAACAACACAAAAAACATAACACGCTCAAGCTTTGGGGGCCAAGGATGGATATACTTGGGGGGGCCACATCAAACTGGAAGGCAATTTCTTTCCTTTTGAGAGAGAGAGAGAGAGAGAGAGAAATAGAGAGAGAGCAAAATATATAGAGAGAGAGAGAAATAGAGAGAGAGCAAAATATATAGAGAGAGAGAGAAATAGAGAGAGAGAGATTTATATATTTTTTTTTAAACATAACACGCCTGAGCTCATTGTTACCCTGAGTGGAGAAGAGAAGATATATATATATATTATATATCATCATATATTGTCATCATTGTTATGAAATGAATAGTATGCCTTTGCATAAAATATTTAATTTGCATTTAATTTTAATGGTTCAAAAAATGTCAGGCAAAATGGTCGGCCCTCACGCATGTTCACTTCATGAAATCTGGCCCTCTTTGAAAAAAGTTTGGACACCCCTGCCCTAGAGGAACCCCAAAAAGAATTTTCCTGTCTCAAGGAACCCTTACTAAAACCAATTCATCAGGGCTCAATAGGAACAATGCTTCTTACATTGGTGGTCAATAGGAAGAATGTCCCTCTTTAAGTGGTGCTCAGAATGCGTCCCTTAACCACGTAAGCACAATTTGCAGCCAAAGGACCAGGCCCCTTTTTGCGATTCGGCACTGCGTCGTTTAACTGACAATTGCGCGGTCGTGCGACGTGGCTCCCAAACAAAATTGGCGTCCTTTTTTTCCCCACAAATAGAGCTTTCTTTTGGCGGAATTTGATCACCTCTGCGGTTTTTATTTTTTGCGCTATAAACAAAAATAGATCGACAATTTTGAAAAAAACATATTATTTTTTACTTTTTGCTAGAATAAATATCCCCAAAAAAGATATAAAATTTTTTTTTCCTCAGTTTAGGCCGATACGTATTCTGCATATTTTTGTTAAAAAAAAAAAAATCGCAATTAGCGATTATTGATTGGTTTGTGCAAAAGTTATAGCGTTTACAAAATAGGGGATAGTTTTATAGCATTTTTATTAATATTTTTTTTTTTTTTTTTACTAGTAATGGTGGCGATTAGCGATTTTTATTGTGACTGCGACATTTTGGCGGACACATCGGACATTTTTGACACATTTTTGGGACCATTGTCATTTATACAGCACACAGTGCTATTTAAATGCACTGATTCCTGTGTAAATGACACTGGTAGTGAAGGGGTTAACCACTAGGGGGCGGGGAGGGGTTAAGTGTGACGTGTGTGACGTATGTGTTTTTTTTACTGTAGGGGCCGTGGCTTGGCGTTCAACATCACTGATCGGCTTTCCGATGACAGGGAACAGACGATCAGTGACAGTCTCACTAGGAAGCACGGGGAGGTTTGTTTACACAGACCTCTCCCCGTTCTTCAGCTCTGTGACCTGATCGCGGGACACCAGCGGCGATCGGGTCCCGCGGCCACGGTCACGGAGCTCAGGACCGGGTCGCGAGCCACGGCTGGGCACTTAAAGAGCAACGTACCTGTACGTTGATGTGCCCAGCCGTGCCATTCTGCCGAAGTAAATGTGCAGGAGGCGGTCCTTAAGTGGTTAAAGACAGCTAAAAAGATATTTGGTGTCATGCTGCTGACTTTGCTAAGTGGTGCTGAACCTTAAACTCTATAGGCATCATCAAATAGGTGGTTCACCAGCCACAGCTCAAGGAACCCCTAGCAAACTCTGGAGGAACCCTGGTTGAGAATGGCTGCGCTATAGGCTGAAATTTTGTGAAAACCTGACCATCGAACCGATAAGAGCTTGTTGGACAGCTCATTAGAAAACCATGGAGTTGGCTTCCCCTTTGTGAATCTAGCAGCCTCCATTCTTCTGAGAAGGTTTCCCACCAGATTTTAAGGGGGTGTCTATGGGAACCTGTGTCCTAGCAGCTACAAAAGCATTTGTGGGGTCAGGTACTGATGTTGGATGAGAAGACCTGGCTCCCAACCAACAATCCAATTCATGCCAAAGGAGTTCTGTAGAGTTGACATCTGGGTTCTGTGCAAGACACTCAATTGGCACAAACTCGCCAAATCATAGGGAACTGGCTATTGGCAGAAGGGCACAGTCATACTGCAGTAGAAAAGTTCCTTAATCTGGGATCCCCATGATGTAATTGACCATATATGTTCATGTCCATATATGGTCAATAACATCACTCAGGAAGGACATGTCATTCGGTGGGAGTGAAGCGATGGGACCTGACGTGTGTTGGCGGGCGGTATTGTTTTTGTCGTGATTCACATGCATCTACATTGCTGGACAACGTTGTTAATGGTGGATGCATACCGTTTTTACCGCCTTTTTATTTATTTTTCAAAAGCTGTGTTTGTGTTTTTTTTTACTATTTACATATTATTTTGTGTATGAGTAGTGCACTGGGATGTGTAGGGAGTGGCTGGCTCACGATCTCAGGGGCTCGTTGAGAGGCTGAGTCAGGTCCTGGTCAGGCATCTGGGTAGATGGCAACCATATGGTCATGATCTTTCCCCAGGCTGGACCGGCTCTGGGACGTCAGCGGGCTTCAGCCTGCTGTCTGCTGAAAACGGGTCACAGGAGTGCAGAATGGTCTTCACTCCTGTGATCCACAGAAGTACAACCAAACCAGTTTGGCTGTACTTCTCCTTTAACATGTTTAAAAAGATGTGTGTACTTACCTGTTTTTAATCCAGTCCGGTCACTTGATGCCACAGCTCCAGCTCCCTTGCTGCAGTGGAGAGGAGGAAGCACAGACAACAGCTGGGCTAGTGGAGTCTATGGGTGATGTCGCAGCTCCCAGAATTCTCAGTTGTTGTTGGTTCTCCCTCCTCTCCCCTGCAGCAGATGCTCACTGACACGGGAGATGGAGCTGCAGGATCACGTGACCGGAGTGGATCAACGGAAAGTGAATAGATCTTTTTCATACAGGTTAGACAGGATAGGGTGGAGGAGGGGAGAGGGAACATTTTTAAGAAAATTAGTGCCGGTTCACACTAGTGGGATGCGAGAACCCTGCAAATCCAGGTTCCCCCCTCGCACCTGAATCGCACAGTGGTTCAGACTGAGATCTGCGAACCACCCTCTGCGGGTGTCAGTGTAAAGTTAAACTGAAATGGTGCAGGAATCGGATCGCATAAGTGTGAACACCCATGCGATTAGATTCCAGTGCGGACCAAAAAAAGGGTCCTGCCCCATTTTGGTGTGAATGTGATGCGATTTCAGCCATACAGTTTTTGTATGGCTGAAATCACATCGCACAGACATCACACAGCAATGCGGTGCGAATCACATGCGATGTCTGGCATCACACTAGTGTTAACCGGCCCTAATTCACTGTGCTGCCCCATTGACCACTTCCTGCCAGAAGGCCGTCATATGACGTCTTGGACTTGAAGTGGGGATATCTGGATGATGCCTGCAGCTATAGGCATCCTCCAGATATCTTTGTTTTCAGCCAGCAATTCCCTATATAGTAAAAGCCGTCCTGGTGGCTCATTAGC
>CM053037.1:173227490-173257490 GCA_028564925.1 Lithobates sylvaticus | reverse complement strand
CGAGCGGTGTTTAGTCAGCCAGAACAGCTTATTGAACAGCTTACTGAGGAGGAACAGGAAGTGAGAAATTCAGACAAATAAAAAAAACATTTAGAAGGGAAATTGAAGGAAAAGGTAAGTGAACCAACAATGCACTAGCTTAAAGGAACCTATTTAGAAAATAAAAAACGAACCTTTACAACCCCTTTAAGCCACGTCTACCCATCGACCTTAGAGCCGGTTCACACAGGGGCAACACGACTTGCAGCGCGACTCTGTAAGGCGACCTGCACACAACTTCAGCGGCGGCTTTCAAAATGACTTCTGTATAGAAGTCACTGCAAGCCGCCCTAAAGTCGTCCCCAAGTAGTACAGGAACCTTTTTCTAAGTCGGAGCGACTTGAGTCGTTCCTATTAGAACGGTTCCATAGTACGGAACGGAACGCGACTTGTCAGGTGCCTGACAAGTTGCCCCTGTGTGAACCGGGTCTAAGGCTCCTGACAGAGATGTTCTAAGAAACCAGGCAACTATCTTCATATCTGGTGGAAATGCCATCAGCAAACCTTTTTTGGAGTATTGTCTTCTCCACATACCATAACATGGGCATATCTGATGCTTGGTTTTCCCCTTGGGTGGCACTATTGTCAATAATACCTGGGACCCCCCTTTAAAATTGAGAAAGGAATCCTGAGACACTGCCTACTCTCAGCCAGGGTTCCGATATTCTGATATTGGAAATTTACCAGTCCACCTTGGCTGGTTGAAATGTTCTGAGGAACCAGGTAACTCTGTTCATATCTGGTAGAGATGCCATCAGCTAAACTTCTTTTTGGAGTATTGACTTCTACACATACCATTGCATAGCATATCTTAATGATCCAGTTTCCCCTTGGGTGGTTCTTTTGTCAATGATACCTGAGCCCCCCTTTAAAATTAAGAAATACATCTTGAGACACTGCCTACTCTCAGCCAGGGATGTATTATCCTGACATTGGAAATGTACCAGTCCCAAATGGCTGGTGGAGATGTTCTGAGGAACCAGGCGACTATCTTTTTATGGTTGAACTGGATGGACTTGTGTCTTTTTTCGGCCTAGCTAACTATGTAACTATGTAACTATCTTCATATCTGGTAGACATGCCATCAACTAACCTCCTTTTGGAGTATTGTCTTCTCCACATACTGTACTTTACTGTAAGAGTGGCAAGGATGTGGAATTCCCTTCCACGGGTGGTGGTCTCATCGGCGGGCATTGATCGTTTCAAGAAACTATTAGATAAGCACCTGTACGACCACAACATACAGGGATATACAAGCTAATACTGACTATTAATCACACACATAGGTTGGACTTGATGGACTTGTGTCTTTTTTCGACCTCCCCTACTATGTAACATACCATAGCATAGCATATCTAATGCTCCAGTTTCCCCTTGGGTGGCCCTTTTGTCAATAACCCCTGGAACGGTTCCTTTTCTAAAATTGAGAAATACATCCTGAGACACAGGGGTTGATTTACTAAAGGCAAATAGACTGTGCACTTTGCAAAGCTTGCACGCTGAATGAATAGTTGCTCCAGAGCTTAGTAAATGAGCAGAAGCTCTGCTGACTTCCACCATCCAATCATGTGCAAGCAAAAATGCATTTTTTTTTTCCTTGCACGTAATTGGGTGTTCTTTGCGAAGCAAATCTTTACCTCATTTACTAAGCTCTGGATAACTGTATTTGCAGAGTGCAACCCCACTGCCTTCTCCCAGCAAGGGTTGCGATATCCTGATACTGGAAATCTACCAGTGCTCCATGGCTGGTGGAGATGTTCTGAGGAACAAAGCGACTGTCTTCATATTTGGTAGAGATGCCATCAGTTAACCTCCTTTTGGAGTATTGTCTTCTCCACATACCATAGCATAGCATATCAAATGCTCCAGTTTCCCCTTGGGTGCCCTTTTGTCAATGACACCTGGGTCCTCTTCTAAAATTGAGAAATTCATCTTGAGACACAGCCAGGGTTGTGATTTCCCAGAATCCAAGGAGGCTTTTTTGACCTGGACCTACAGGGAATCCAACACCTTTAAAGCACCTGGTTAACCACTTGCCGCCCGCCATATAGCAGAATGATGGCGGCAAAGTGGTTTCAATATCCTGACTGGGCGTCCTCAGGATATTAAGCCGCTGCGCGCCCCCGGAGGCGCGCATCACAGCGATCATTGTTGCGGGGTGTCAGTTTGACACCCCGCAACACCGATCTAGGTAATGAGTCCCTAATGGAGACTCTTTACCACGTAAAGACACCGCTGATCACGTGGTAAAGAGTCTCCGTTAGAGATCACGATGTAAATAGGAAGAGCCGGTGATCGGCTTTTCCTCACATGCGTCTGACAGACGCAAGTAGAGGAGAGCCGATTGGCTGCTCTCCTGACAGGGGGGGGGGGGGTCTGTGCTGATTGTTTATCAGCTCAGCCCCCCCCCCCCCCCTCGGATGCTGCCCAGGATCACCATAATGCCGCCCAGGACCACCAGGGATGCCACCACAATGGACCACCAGGTATGCCCCCCCTGTACCCCCAGGGAAATGTGCTGCCAATCAATGCCCAGGCAGCTGCCAATTAGTGCCCACTGCCAATGCCTACCACTGCCAGTGCCACCAGGGATGCCCTTCAGCGCCTCATATCAGTGCCCATCAGTGCCATGTATCAATGCCCATCAGTGCCCAGCAGTGCCGCCTAACAGTGCCCAGCAGTGCTGCCTATCAGTGCCACCCATAAGTACCCATCTTTTCATTCTTTCAGTTCCCATCAGTGTCACCTATCAGTGCCCACCTGTGCCACCCATGAGTGCCCACCAGTGCTGCCTATCAGTGCCACCCATAAGTACCCATCTTTTCATTCTTTCAGTTCCCATCAGTGCTGCATATCAGTGCCGCCTACCAGTGCCCATCAGTGCCGCATATCAGTGCCCATAGTCGGTGCCCGTCAGTGCCCGCTCATTGGTGCCACCTCATCGGTGCCACCTTATCAGTGCCCGTCAGTGCCGCCTTATCAGTGCCCATCAGTGAAAGAGAAAACGTACTTATTTACTAAATTTTATAACAGAAACAAAACCAAAACTTTTATTTTTTTCAAAATTTTCGGTCTTTTTTTATTTGTTTATCAAAAAATAAAAACTGCAGATGTGATCAAATACCACAAAAGAAAGCTCTATTTGTGGGAACAAAATGATAAAAATTTAGTTTGGGTACAGTGTAGCACGACCGCGCAATTGTCATTCAAACTGCGACAGCGCTGAAAGCTGAAAATTGTCCTGGGCAGGAAGGGGTATAAGTGCCCGGTATTGAAGTGGGTAAAGGTGGTGGATCTATTTCTAAGGACATGCTTTGTGTGGCGAATAAAACACAAAGATTGTGAACTTTGCAACATTGTATATTATTTGTAGCTGAAGCTTGAACTTGCTTGGCGTTGGCTGCGTATGTGGATATAATACTATGTTCAGGGGAATTTTGTAACTCAGTGTAGTGACCACTGTGTCTCGAACCCCCCCCTCCCCCACATTTGCTACTGCTTTATTCTGTACTGAACTGTGTGCTGGAAAAACTTCAATAAAGATGTATTTTACAAAAAAAAAAAAAAAATACAGCTACATCCGAAACTGCGTTCCTAAAATTGGCTCAGCAAAAGTGGGATGAGTCATTTTTTTTTCCTGTCTCTCACATACCCCATGGGAGAGATAACCTGCAGAAGCTTTTGTCTCTGCGTCATCCTACAAAGCCACAGCCTAGGTGTCACTTGTACAATTCTGTATATTGTAAAGAAGTGGTGAGAGGAGCCTAACCGTAGAACTGGGAGTTTTGGTTAGCTGACCAGACCTGGATCATCTTAGGACCAGCTTAGGTCCAGGATTCACCCGGACAGTTCGGGTTTGGAATCGTGTGCCCGGGTTTAGGACTGTCTGAAACCTGGACACATTATTTAGACTGGACTTTGGTTGCTGGCTGCAGTTGTCTCAGCTGTTACACTCTTCCACACTGCCCAAAGCCAGCAATAACAAACCACCCCTCCAACACATTCAGATGGGAGAGGAGAGCGGGCTCGATCTGCTCCTCTTCCCCCAACCCCTACTCCTCTTTGTCTGCCCGCACTCCAATCCCTGGCACCGTGCCTCAGAAAAGGAAAGTAGGGGCCGGAAATTTGAAGTCCAGCAGCCTCAGATCCATCTGGATGAGAGGTGCTGACTGCCAAGGGGTGAGTGAGCTCACCATCCATCCCTGTCTGTGACTGAAGTCTCCCCCCTTCTCGTAAGTACACTAAGGCAAATCAGGGTTCTCAGAGCACCCCTTACATCAGAGTTCCCCTTTACACCAGAGGCCACAGTGTTTCCCCTTACATTAGAGTCCTCTCCGTACATCAGAGTTCTCAGTGTACCCCCTTAAATCACGGTTCCCAGAGCATTCCTTCTGTTAGAGGTCCCAGAGTTCTCCTTTACATCACAGTCTGCAGAGTCTCCCCTTACAGTGAAAGGGAACTCTGTGGATTCAGATGTAAAAGGGGAACTCTGTGGATTCAGATGTAAAAGGAGAACTCTGTGGAATCTGATGTAAAGAGGGACTCTTGTTATTAACTTCATATCATTAGAAATGTTATTTAGTAGCAAAATATATGTATAGTTTATACTATAAAAAAAAATTGCTGTGCGCTGCAAAAGTGTTCGGGTTTGACTTGAAGAAAAGGTGGCAACCCTAGACCAGCTGGGTGTCCGGGAGGCCTCACCACAACCTTTGTGCTCCTAAAATAAACCAGATGTATGGCGCAATTGGCAAAGCAGAGCACCTGCCCGTCCTTTAATTTGGTGTCTGATGGAGTGGACCATACCAAAACAGACAATGCAAATGGTGCAGCTTCTTTGTACCAATTGTCATTCTTATCAACATAAGCGTCTGCTGAACTTTTTTCAGGGGGGGGGGGGCATCATTTTAAGGTCACCCATGCTCTGACCCTTTTCGACAATGTCATTATCACATTATCACGGTCATAGACTGCAGACGTAGTACAGGTGATGGTCAGAGACTGCAGACATTGCACAAGAGACTGTCAGAGACTGCAGACAATTGCCCAAGAGACTGTCAGTGACTGCATACATGGCTCAAGAGACTGTCAAAAACTGCATACATGTCCCAAGAGACTGTCAGAGACTTCTGGACATGGCCCAAGAGACTGCGGACATGGCACAAGAGACTGTGAGAGACGGCATACATGTCCCAAGAGACTGTCAGAAACTGCATACATGGCCCAAGAGACTGTCAGACACTGCATACATGGCCCAAGAGATTGTCAGAGACTGCGGACATGGCACAAGAGACTGTCAGAGACTGCAGACATGGCACAAGAGACTGTGAGAGACGGCATACATGTCCCAAGAGACTGTCAGTGACTGCATACATGGCTCAAGAGACTGTAAGAGACTGCGGACATGGCACAAGAGATGACAAGAGACTGCATACATGGCCCAAGAGACTGTCAGAAACTGCATACATGGCTCAAGAGACTGCGGACATGGCACGAGAGACTTCAGAAACTGCATACATTTGGGGGGGTGACAAAGAGAGACAAAGGGGTGACAGAGAGAGACAGGGGGTGACAGAGAGAGACAGGGGGGTGACAGAGAGGAGTGTGACAGAGAGAGACAGAGGGGGTGACAGAGAGAGAGAGGGGGGGGGGTGAAAAAGACAGAGGGGTGAGAGAGTGAGAGAGAGAGGGGGTGACAGAGAGGGGTGATGGGGTCATCACTCCTGATCCGATCCCTGATTCCAGGGGGGGGGTACTTGCCCCCCCTTACCCCTACCTGCGGACGCCCATGCTTATCAATGTCAGTTGCAGGGATTAGGGAGGACCAAAGCTGTTACCATTTTCTCTTAAGCCGCCATAGATAGATCAAATCTTGGCCAGTTCAGCAGGGTCCGGCCGAGATTCCATCCATCTATGGGCAGGCTGGTTTTGCCGAAGTCAGTCCATCGATCAACTTCAACACAACCAGCCTGTCAGATTTTTTTGTATGCGTTTAGCGCCGCCGGCTATAGCAGCCAGCAGTAATCTTTGTCGGCAGAACACAATAGCGTTGCGGGAGGGATTACTCCATCAACACTGAATTTGTTAATGAGGAAACAAAGTCATTTTCTTTCTGTGATTGCAGGAAAGAAAATCGCATCATCTATGGCTTGCCCTAGTCCATCTCTGTAGAGTCCCAGAGAGGGTTAAGGATGGCATATGTGGTTCTTCCAACGATAAAGGTTTTATTGTTATCGACACTGAAACTACAAACAAAACATTTTTTTTTAGCTTTTAGATCCTTTGTCAAAAATGTACAGTATTGCTATCTGTGGCCCCTTTTGGGAGATTTTCCCCTACTTCCTGTCCCTGTTGTCACTAGCACAAGAACCGAGGAGAAATCCTCCAAGAGGAGCACAAATACCTGCCATTGGTTGTTACTGTTTACCAGGTCCCACTGTCTGAAGTTTAATCAAACTTCAAGCAAAACGACAGCCAAAAAACAACAGGATAAAAATGAATAGCCTATCAAAATAAAAAATAACAAAGTCAAACTTTTGCTGCAATATTCACATTCAGTCTAGAGATTCACCCTCAGTACTTGTTTATTTGCCACTAGACGTCCTTAGTCTGATGGCTGGTTATCAATTTATGTGCTAGGAAGAGAGAACAGAGTGACAGAGAGATGCTCTCATCACTGTGCTGCTTTTCCTTTCACTGTCTAGTCACAGGTTGGGGGCTCGTCCGGGATGATGATTAAATACTTTAACCATATTATTTAATCATCATCCCGGACGAGCCCCAAACCTGTGACTAGACAGTGAAAGGAAAAGCAGCACAGTGATGAGAGCATCTCTCTGTCACTCTGTTCTCTCTTCCTATCACATAAATTGATCAGCTCCTTGTGCTGCTTCTTCCTCTCACTCTAAAACCCTGCTGTTCAGGGACTGCAGGAGGCTGTTGCCAGGTCAAATTCAGGGCCGTATAAGGACTGTATCAATCTCAACTCGGTATTAACTAATTCGCCCTGAACATTGGTCGCTACCATCCTTACCACCAAGGTGTTGGGACCCCTCTTACCCATCACCCCTCTGTTGGTTGGTTCCTAGTGTGGCTCCCTGTAAGTCACATAAGGGCGAAGGTGTTCTCCCTTGGAGTGCGCATGACACGAATGCACAGGATCATCTGATCGATTTTAGAGGAACTCTGGTCTACACCCGATCATTGCAAATCAATCCCCTGAGGAAGACTTTGACCACGTAGGTCGAAACGCGTTGTAAATTTGCATACCAGACATTTTGATATGATATAATACTATGTACTGTTTTTTTTTTTTAGAATTTTGAATGGTGTTACACACCTCCGACCAGAGCTCATATTTTAAACGTTGCTGTGCCCATGCTATGTTGCAATTTTTCAATAAAAAATCTTTTTAAATATTTTTCCAACAAATTGTATTTTTACTGCGAAAAAAACCCATTGGGGGAGATTTTCCCATATTGTTACACGTTTTATAAATAATGGGTTAATTGGTGTCTGTTATATCTGCCTAGAGTTCCATTTTAAAGTGTGCCCAAAGGCCACAATTATATAGCTTTGGATAGAGTGGCAAGGGGTTAGAACCTATGCCACTAACGCGGTTAACGAGCGGTTTGAAAGACGAGCAACTTTTTTTTTTATTCTGACTCGGTTTGCGAGTGTTGTCTCGCAAAACGAGCAGAATTCAAGCTAATGGGGTGTGCAGTACCGCATTTTGCCAGAGGTGCGGGGGGTGCCGGTGACACTCGGAACGATTCAGAGCCGTTCGGAAATACTCAGAATCACTCGGAAATTCTCGCAGACACTCGGAAATACTCAGTTCCTGAGAGTTTCCGAGGCTTTCCGAGTTCAGCCGAGCTGTCCCCAAGTATTTCCGAGGCTCTCCGGCACCCCCCTACCTCTGGCCACATCCGGTATTACATGCAATAGAAGTCAATGCAGAACGAATTATCTTAGTTTCCATTGACTTCTATGGGGAAACTCGCTTGGATATGCAAGTGCTTTGGATTACAAGCATTCTCCTGGAACGGATTATGCTCGTAATCCAAGGTTCCACTGTATATTGCAGTTTACCAATCCTTGAGATGTAATGGCGTCATTAGTTTTCTTTTTTTATGCTTTTTCCCTCTATTTTCACCTGGCGATCTGGCCAGTAAAACACCTCCTGTATTAGAGTGCCCCCACTCTGGATGAAGGAGCACAGGGGTCACTTTTGGACAGCAGCATTGTCAGTCTGGGGGGAGGCAAGTGTTAGATGTACTAGTAGATTTAGACACACTAACAAATTGAAGCCAAACTCGAGCTTAAACTGCCGTTACACAAGCAATTACAGCAACTGTTTTGTTTTTTTTTTGGAATAAAAATTTCGCATAAATAAATGTAAGCGAGGGATAAATCCAAACTTTTGAGTTGTCACCAGAACAGGAAAAAAGTGGAAATCTTCCAATGGGACACTTTTTCCAGTGATAACTGTCACTGATTGGATCTACCCTGGTTTTGGAGGTGAAGGTGCGAAAAAAAAAAATTTGGGGATTTAACAATTTCCTCCAAAATGCAAAATGGCTTTAACAATTCAATGTCTTTTGCCCCATTGTGTGCCCTGCCTGAGTACAAAGAAGCAGACGCAGGTTAGAGAATACAATACATATGTGGCCGATGCAGCGAATCCCTCCAGTGGGACTACTTTGTACCAGAGAGTCGTTTTTCATGTCATGCAAACTATGTAATCCGTCATGTTCTTTGTCTTTTCTCTTTTTCTTTATTTTTTTATATGTCTTTTTAAATGATCATTTCTTGTTTGAATGATCAAATGATTTTATGCATACTTAATAAATATATTCTTTAATCTACTTATCTGTGGTTGTTGCCTACAAAGTCCCAACAAAGGGGGATTCTCTTTTCTCTGAAGGAGACACTAGACATGTGCAATTCGTTTCGTTTTTTTTTCGTTTTTCGATTTTTTTTTCGTTATTTTCGTTCGTTCGTTTTCGTATGAATGAACTAATGATTCGCTAAAAATTTTAACGAATCGTTCGAATCGAACGAATCCGAAAAACAACGAAAATCCGAAAAAAACTAATTAGAAACAACGAATGTACGAATGAAGAAAATCCGAAAAACGAAAACAGGAACAACGAAAATTAACGAAAAAATTCGTACATTCGTAACTTTATTTTTTTTTGTTGAATTGGTAATTTTCCGTGTCTCTTACAATGGTGCTGCTTAACGTGCTTCGAATAGATTGAACGAAAAAATTTGTACATTTGTAACTTTTTTTTTCGATTCGTAATTTTCTGTGTCTCTTAAAATGTAGTAATAGCATACACATTACATAAAATTATGAATTATGCTCCGATTACGAATCTACGAATGTTACGAATGTACGAATAAATACGAATGCGTCCGAATTTCGAATAAACGAAAATTAAACTAACGAAAAAACGAATCAACGAAAAAATAACTCTTACGAATGTACGAATCGTTACGAATACGAACACCGACGACTTACGAATTTACAAATCGTTACGAATCAACGGAAACGAAAAAAACGAAACGAAAATAAACAAATTTTTTTGTTCTGCACATGTCTAGGAGACACCTTAATGTAAAGGGGCACTCTAATGGGCAGAATCCATGTAAGGGGGCACTCTGAATGTGACACCTGATGTAAGAAGACTCTCTGATGGAGACACCTGATGCAAGGGGGCACTATGATGGGAACACTTGATGTAAGGGGGCTTTCTGATGGGGACCCTGATGTGATGGGACACTCTGATGGGGACAATCCATGTAAGGGGCATTCTGAAGAAAACACCTTGATGTAAGGGGGCACTCTGTTGGGGGGAATCCATGTAAGGGGGCTTTCTGATGGGGAAACCTGATGTAAGGGACAGTGGGGCTTTCAGATGGGCCCACCTGATGTAAGGGATGGGAGCTTTCACATGGGGACACCTGATGGGGACAATCCATGTAAGGGGACTCTCTGATGCGGACACCTGATGTAAGGGGGCTTTCAGATGGGGACACCTGATGTAAAGGGGGCAACTCTGATGGGGACAATCCATGTAAGGGGGCACTCTGAAGGAAACACCTTGATGTAAGGGGGTATTCTGATGGGGAGAATCCATATAACTGGGCTTTCTGATGGGGAAACCTGATGTAAGGGGGCACTCTGATAGGACCCTGATGTAAGGGGGCACTCTAATGGGGATACCTGATATAAGGGGCACTCTTATAGGGACCCAAATGTAAAGGGGTTTTCTGATGGGGACACCTGATGTAGAGGGGGCACTCTGATGGGAACGCTGATGTAATTGGGCACTCTGGTGGGGACACGCCATGATGTTAGGGGGCGCTCTGATGGGGACCCTGATGTAAGGGGGCTCTCTGGTAGGAACCCTGATGTAAAGGTGGGCACTCTGATGGGGACCCTGATGTAGGGGGGCCACTCTGATGGGGACCCTGATGTAGGGGGGCCACTTATATAGGGACCTTGATATAAGGGAGCACTCTAATGGCAAGCTGATGTAAAGGGGGACTTCAGCTTTAAAAGTTAAATAATCGCAGGACCCAAGTTTTCATTATCAATCCACAATGCAGACACACAAAAAATAACACACACACGCATTGCTTTCCCTTTAAGACATGAAGATGCGATATTGTTGATAAGTTGTCCTGGGAGCCACCGGGGCACTTCCCGCAACATCACACGGAAACTCATAAACGGTTCAGATTATTAGATTCCGATTCCGCTACCAAATGCCGGGGCTTGTTTGAAAGGATAGGATGTATCCCCAGACAAAGACACCATGGAAACAAGAGGCAGTGTTCAACACAGACATACATCCGACACTATGGCCTCAGAACTCAGATGTATGTAAGAATTTATTTTTACTCGTGTATGGCGGTGTATACAGCTGTTACTATGGCAACACTGTCCCAATCTGTTACCTTGAAGTGGAGTTTCCTGTTCCCGTTGCGGCATAAAAAGCGAATCTGGCCAGGCTCGTTTTTTTTTTCCCCACACATCCTGAAATGCAGGTACAAGTCAAAATAACAAGAACAGTTAAAGGCACAGTCCACCTTTTGAAAAGAAAATGAATGAATGCCCCCACATTGATCCGAATGTGCATTGGTTACAATTTTGCATTGAGACCCCGCAGAGCATCGCAACTGTGATAAGAGCAATGCACAGGCACCTGCAGAGTCTCACCCCAGTCCCAGATTTGGAGCACAGCGTCTCCAAATTCAACCACCTTGCAGCGCTCCAAATTATATGTGGTAAAGTGCATTGTGCAAATATATACAAAAATAATGATAATAATTAAATGCTTTGCAATACAATGAAAAAAAGATCCATCTAATATGAAAACCACTTAAAAAAAAAAAAAAAATCCTGTGCAGTTATCAAAAACAATTATGCATATACAGTGCAAACAAATTGAAAAATACTGACACCCCCCCCACCCCCCATCAATTGCAGCCTCACTGTGCTCATCAAATGTAGCCATTATCCCATCAAATGCAGCTACTGTGCCCATCATATGCAGCCAGTGTGCCCATCAAATGCAGCCACGTGTGCCCATCATATGCAGCCATTGTGCCCATCATATGCAGCCACTTGTGCCCATCATATGCAGCCATTGTGCCCATTATATGCAGCAATTGTGCCCATCATATGCAGCCACTTGTGCCCATCATATGCAGCCACGTGTGCCCATCAAATGCAGCCAATTGTGCCCACCATATGTAGCCATTTGTGCCCATCATATGCAGCCACTTGTGCCCAGTATATGCAGCTACTTGTGCCCATCAAATGCAGCCACTTGTGCCCATAATATGCAGCCACTTGCCCATCAAATGCAACCAATTGTTCCCATCATATGTAGCCACTTGCCCATCAAATGCAGCCACTTGTGCCCATCAAATGCAGCCACTCTCGCCCAGTATATGCAGCCACTGAGCCCATCAAATGCAGCCACTGTGCCCACTGACCCCCCCCCCCCCACTCACATAGTTCGCGTCTCTGGTCCCCCCCGCGCGCGCGGCTCTGACAGAGCCGAGGTGACTTACCGCCCCACTGCAGCAGCTCCTCTTAGAGCAGTAGCGACCTCCTCTCCAGCACGTGTCTCCTCTTCCTAATCTATTGGATGCCTGGCACTTTGGCTAATCAGGAAGCAGGTCTGACGTCCTGCCTCCTGATTGGCGAGGAGGAAGGTTAGTGTGAAAATAGCAAAAATTTATTTGCCATCGTCACACAATTGGGTGGGATCAGGGCGCACCCTCTGCGCCCTCAGCCCACCCTATTATGAAGCCTATTAGAGCCTCTGGCTCTAATCAGGTGCTTCAAAAAGTACCCCCCCCCCCGCCATAGGAATCCATGCGTCCGGCGTCCTGAAAGGGGGGCCGGGCGTATGGATGGGGGTGCACAGGCCGCCACTGTGAATGAGTGATAAAAAGTAGTTGCAAATAGATGATAAATAATAGGAAACCACAGCCCATATACTGTATATATTGAAATATCACTAAAGAAATAAGTTTGTAGATATCCAGGAAAACGCCCAAAAGATCACTCCACCACGTGCAATAAAGTGGGGGGATTACCGGATGGTTATGACCTTGATTAAGGTGGTCAATATGGGCCTTAGTGGATATGATGGGACATCAATGGCAAACCTAGTGTAGATATTAGAAGATACTCCAGCCACTCCTGTCTGTCACAGGTGATAGGCGTCCTCAGCCCGACCTTCCGCTCAGTCAATCGGTTCCTACAGACTAAATAATATACACGGATTTGGGTTATTTTCATAAAAAGAAATCCAGCTGAATAAAATTTGGCCTAAAATTACAAAGAACAATTATTTATTTGCAAAATTTTATAACCGAAACAAAGAAAAGCGTTTTTTTTCCCCAAATTCGTTTATTTAGCAAATTTAGTTTGGGTACAGTGTTGCATGACCGCGCAATTGTCATTGAAATTGCGACAGCACTGAAAGCTGAAAATCGGCCTGGGCAGGAAGGGGGTAAAAGTGCCCGATATTTAAGTGGTTAATCATTCCCTAATCTATCCAAAAAATAGAAAAATAATAATAATGAAAATAATAATGCAAATTAAAAATAAGTTTTGGCTGGAGATACGCATAGTGGTTAAAGCTCATTGAATAATAACAAGGAGATAATACAATCTCTGCACAATACACTATCTGAACATCGGGTAGTTCATCTCGTTTAAATTAATTTATTTGTAATTATTTTCATAAGCAAAGATGATACATTGGATTTTTAATTTCAGTCTTGTCATCGTATTTATGAAATTGCAATTACGAGTGTCAAGGCCAATTCATTTTTCTAGAAAAAAATATTCGTTTTAGACCCAGATCTAATCCATAGAGGATTTTTTGTTAATACATGTGAAAAACAGTCCCAAGTATCAGTTTATTTTTACATGGCTTAAAGCTGAACTCTGGGAAAAAGAATATTCATTTAATTATATTTTTCAATGGCCACAAAGGACTTAAATCCACTTTGTGTGCACTAATTACCTTTACAAACCCACATTTAACTGTATAAACATAGCAGTGACATCATCACTCTGCTGTACATAGCCTCTGCAGAGAGCAGAGCTGTGGGAAGGGCTCCACCCACTACAGGCTGCCTGCAGGAAATGACAGGAGGGGGCGGAGACAGTCAATTTTTGGCAATTTTTTATCTAACTCAAATGTTACTGCTAATAGGGCAGAAGCTGTGTGCCGGATCACGTATTTATATACCGTATTTATCGGCGTATAACACGCACTTTTTCCCCCTTAAAATCGGGGGAAAGTCGTGGGTACGTGTTATACGCCAATCCCCCAAAAAAAAATGCAAAAAAAAAATCAACCGGCGCCGGAAAACAGCGACCGCCGTCAATAAAAAACGAGTGCCGCCGAAAAAAGCCAAGCGCCGCCGAAAAAGACCGATCTGTCTGTTCGGCTCCGCTCGCAGTCCCGCCTCCCTGCGCTAGCTTCCGAAACAGCAGGGAGGCGGGACTGCGAGCCGAACAGACGGCTCAGGTTTTTCCGGCGCCGCTCGGTCTTTTCCCACGCCGCGGTCTTTCTAGGCGGCAAATTTAAATGTGGGTAACCTGCAAATGACACTGACAAGCTGCAAAACACACTGGGCAAGCTGCAAAACACACTGGGCAAGCTGCAAAACACACTGGGCAAGCTGCAAAACACACTGGGCAAAGCTGCAAATCACACTGGGCAAAGCTGCAAATGACGCTGGGCAAGCTGCAAATGAAGCTGACAAGCTGCAAATCACACTGGGCAAGCTGCAAATGACGCTGGGCAAGCTGCAAATGACGCTTAAATGTAAGTGTTTTTTTTACTAAACTTCCCTCCTAAAACTTTTTTTTTCCTTAAAATGCCCTCCTAAACTTGGGGTGCGTGTTATACGCCGGTGCGTGTTATACGCCGATAAATACGGTAAGTGCAGTGCTTTTTTCTCAGAGAATAGGTGCTTCTAAGTCACTTTGTGTCTCCACCCCCCTACCCACCTCCAAGCACCGTCCCTTGGTTCCACCCCCTACCCACCTCCAAGCACCAACCCTTGGTTCCACCTCTGAGCACTGACCCTTGGTTCCACCCACTACCCACCTCCAAGAACCAACCCTTGGTTCCACCTCCTACCGACCTCTGAGCACTGACCCTTGGTTCCACCCCCTACCCACCTCTGAGCACCGACCCTTTGTTCCACCCCCTACCCACCTCTGAGCACCGACCCTTTGTTCCACCTCCAAACACCGACCCTTGGTTCCACCCACTACCCACCTCCAAGCACCGACCCTTGGTTCCACCCCCTACCCACCTCCAAGCACCGACCCTTGGTTCCACCCCCTACCCACCTCTGAGCACCGACCCTTTGTTCCACCCCCTACCCACCTCCAAGCACCAACCCTTGGTGCTACTCAAAATGCCTCACCTAGAGACCCCCTCCCATCGAGTGGGTTCAGGAGTCCAATACAAGACATCAGCAAAACCTGGATAAAACTGGCCAGAAGACCCTTAGATAAGAGTCCTCCAATCCACAGATGACAACACAACTAGACTGTGATGATGTTTTTGCAAACAATGAGTCATCTTCTACTCTAAAAGAAGCTATGCCCAAAAGCAATAAAGGACGTTTTTCACTGAACAGTGTGTGTCAGCGTACTCCTTCTAAACATGCATGCATGAACATTTGAATTAGACCAGGTGCAGATAACTCGGCCAGACATTTGTCTGGAATCCAAAACACCCCTACCCACCTCCAAGCCCTGACCCTTGGTTCCACCCCCTACCCACCTCCAAGCACCGACCCTTGGTTCCACCCCCTACCCACCTCCAAGCACCGACCCTTGGTTCCACCCCCTACCCACCTCCAAGCACCGACCCTTGGTTCCACCCCCTACACACCTCCAAGCACCGACCCTTGGTTCCACCCCCTACCCACCTCCAAGCACCGACCCTTGGTTCCACCCCTACCCAGCTGCCAGTACGGCCCCTTTTAGAGACTATAGAGCCAAGTATAAGTTTGTAGTGGGTCCTGCTAGCCGCTGGCCATGGCCTACAGGCCAGCAGGACCAACATACCATGGTTGGCTCCCAGCAGGATCCACAGCATCAGGCCATGGCCAGCTCCCAGCAGGACCCACAGGTCAGTGGCTAGCAGGACCCATAGGCTATTGTCCGCAATATTGTATATTGCACAAATAAAACAAAGGTGAATTTGTAACAAGACCTCTGGAGTGCATTCTATTCTTGAAAAAAAAATAATAATAAAAAATTGTATATATATATATATATATATATATATATATATATATATATATATATATATATATATATATATATATATATAAATAATATATATATATATATATATATATATATATATATATATATATATATAAATATATATATATATATATATATATATATATATATATATATATATTTGCATTTTATGGTTGGCCCCCCTACTTTTGTCCCTGTGCTCCCCCTAAATATGAAAGCTAAAGACGCCACTGGTGACATAATGCGTGTTAACGTATTGCACAGGAGTAAATGGGCCCTAAGTGTTTTTGTTTTAATAAATAAGTGCATCCAGTGGTGTAGTTTTAATATCTGCCCGGAGTTGAGCTTTAAGTGTATTTCCTGTCTTTTGACAGTTTTACAACACGCCATAAATGAAGGTATTTGGGCTCCTGCAGACCACACTTAATTCAAGCAGTTAGAACTGGCTGCTACAACAGCTCCAGAGAGTCCCAAAGACTATATTAGCAGCAGGCTTGTACCGGCCATTATAGGCGTCAAGGGATGTTCAAGTCATCTCCAGCCTGCGGGCTGAAGGAACCTTCCTACATTTTATTCTTCAGTACCATCTAATGCTTAACAATACTTAACTCAATACATTGAATGGTTGGGTACTTATAGCATAAATATGTATAAATTGACACTGGGAAATATAAAATTACACCTGTACTTACCTAAATGAAAAAATTTAATTCACATAATTATTGTGTTTTAGTTTTTTTTCCATCTTTTTATAATTGTGTTTTTTTTTTCCAACAGTACAAAACAAATGACAAAGAGAGGAAAGAAAAAATGGCCTCATGGACCACCGCCTGAGGCCATTCAATGTGGAATTCGGGTTTATTTCTCCGCCCGGGAGCCACACATTCTGCATACAGTTGCCCATACAAATATTGGCTGTGCGCAGGTATACGCAAGTACTTGCATAGGCACATGCATGCCTATAGACCAGGGATATGCAATTTGCGGACCTCCAGCTGTTGCAAAACTACATGTCCCATCATGCCTCTGTCTCTGGGTGTCATGCGTGTGGCTCCAAGCATAGACTCCAGAGTCTTGCTATGCCTCATGGGACTTGTAGTTCTGCAACAGCTGGAGGTCCACTAATTGCATATCCCTGCTATAGAAGTACGACTCTGGATGCAGACATACACTATATTGTCAAAAATATTGTGACACCTGCCTTTACACGCACATGAACTTTAATGGCATCCCAGTCTTATGCCGCGTACACACGGTCGGAAATCTCGTTGGAAAAAGCTCTGATGGTTTTCCCGTCGGAATTTCCGATGGAATTTCGCTCAAACTGTCTTGCCTACACACGGTCACACCAAATTCCGACGGTCAGTAACACAGCGGCATAAAACACGTTCGACTGCACTATAAAAGGGAAGTTTAATGCTTCTGAGTATGCGTCAAATTGTTTCCGAGCATGCGTCGGAATTTTGCTTGTCGGAATTGCACAATCGGAAAATCCGATAGAAAGGTTTTCTGTCGGAAAAATTGAGAACAGGTTCTCAATCCAAAGTCCTTTGGAAATTCCGACAGAAAAAGACCGATGGGCATACACACGGTCGGAAAATCCGCTGAAAAGATCCCATCGGACTGTTTCCATCGGAAATTCCGACCGTGTGTACGGGGGCATTAGTCCGTAGGGTTCAATATTGAGTTGGCCCACCCTTTGCAGCTATAACAGCTTTAACTCTTCTGGGAAGGCTGTCCACAAGGTTTAGGAGTGTGTCTATGGGAATGTTTGACCATTCTTCCAGAATTTGTGGAGTCAGGCACTCCTAAGGCGTCAGCATACCAAGACATTTTGGACAATTTCATTCTCTTAACATTGTGGGAACAGTTTTGGGATGGACCCTTCCTGTTCTAACATGACTGCGCACCAGTGGACCACTCTTTGCAGCTATAACAGTTTCAACTCTTCTGGGAAGGCCTTCCAAAAGGTTTATGACTGTGTCTATGGGAATGTTTGACCATTCTTCCAGAAGTGCATTTGTGAGGTCAGGCACTGATGTTGGACAAGAAGGCCTGGCTCGCAGTCTCCCCTCTAATTCATCCCAAAGGTGTTCTATCGGGTTGAGGTCAGGACTCTGTGTAGGCCAGTCAAGTTCCTCCACCCCAAACTCACTCATCCATGTCTTTATGGACCTTGCTTTGTACACTGGTGTGCAGTCATGTTAGAACAGGAAGGGGACATCCCCGAACCGTTCCCACAAAGTTGGGAGAATGAAATTGTCCAAAATGTCTTGGTATGCTGACGCCTTAAGAGTTCCTTCACTGGAACTAAGGGGCCAAGCACAACCCCTGAAAAACAACCCCACACCATAATCCCCCCTCCACCAAATGATCTGGACCAGTGCACAAAGCAAGGTCCATAAAGACATGGATGAGTGGGTTTGGGGTGGAGGAACTTGACTGGCCTGCACAGACTCCTGACCTCAACCCGATAGAACACCTTTGGGATGAAATAAAGCGGAGACTGTGAGCAGGGTCTTCTTATCCAACATCTGGAAGAAGGGTCAAACATTCCCATAGACACACTCCTAAACCTTGTGGACAGCCTTCCCAGAAGAGTTGAAGATGTTATAGCTGCAAAGGGTGGGCCAACTCAATATTGAACCCTACGGACTAATACTGGGATGCCATTAAAGTTCATGTGCGTGTAAAGGCTGACTCGATTTGCGCGCGTTGTTTCTCAACACGAGCAGGATTCAAGCCTCTGGGGTGTGCAGTACCGCATGTGGCCAGAGGTGGGGGGGCGCCGATGACACTCAGCGACGCTCGCAGACCACTCTGAGATACTTCAGAGACAGAAATGGAGCGAGTACAAAGAAGGGCAACAAAGCTAATAAAGGGTCTGGAGGATATTAGTTATGAGGAAAGGTTGTGAGCACTGAACTTATTCTCTCTGGAGAAGAGACGCTTGAGAGAGGATATGATTTCAATTTACAAATATCGTACTGGTGACCCCACAATAGGGATAAAACTATTTTGCGGAAGGGAGTTTAACAAGACTCGTGGCCACTCATTAAAATTAGAAGAAAAAAGGTTTAACCTTAAACTATGTAGAGGGTTCTTTACTGTAAGAGCGGCAAGGATGTGGAATTCCCTTCCCACAGGCGGTGGTCTCAGCGGGGGGCATCGATAGTTTCAAAAAACTATTAGATAAGCACCTGAACGACCGCAACATACAGGGATATACAATGTAATACTGACATATAATCACACACATAGGTTGGACTTGATGGTCTTTTTTCGACCTCACCTACTATGTAACTATGTAAAGTACAGTGGAACCTTGAATTGCGGGTAACGCGGTTAACGAGCGTTTTAAAATACGAGCACTGTATTTTTAAAAATCGTAACTCGGTTTGCGAGTGTTGTCTCGAAAAACGAGCACGATTCAGGCCAAAGCGTGTGCAGTACCGCGTTTGGCCTGAGGTGGGTTGGGGGGCACCAGAGCCGAGCCGCGCCAATCGCCGCTGTTCAGAAATGCACGGAAAGGCCTGAGGACATCTCGGCTGAAGACCTAGGGAACGTAATCTTTCTGAGGTTTGCCGAGGTCAGCCGAGGTGTCCTCGGGCCTTTCCGGACATTTCCGAGGCTCTCCGGCGCCCCCCCCACCTATGGCCACATGCGGTATTGCATGCCATTGAAGTCAACGCGGAACAAATTATTTTTGTTTCCATTGACTTCAATGGGGAAACTCGCTTTGATATGCGAGTACTTTGGATTATGAGCATTCTCCTAGAATGGATTATGCTCGTAATCCGAGGTTCCACTATATATAAAAAGATGGAGTTCAGCTTTAAGGAATGTGCCATAGGGATGACCGTAAAGATGCTAATATGTAGCTAACTGCGTTTCAGAAAAACGTTAAAACACTTCCGTTGTATGGACTCCTTCTCCTAACCTTAAGATGGGTCCTTCTTCTGTAACCAAACTGGTGTTCGATGAGAGCTGCTATTGGGGTCCATTGCCATAAGACCTGAAGCAGGTATGGGATGGACTATAGGTGGTGCTGGTTAGACCAGGTCGGAGGCTCCCCTGGTGTGCAGGGGCGGACTGACAACTCATGGGACCCCTGGGCAATAGTAGATTATGGGGCCCCCAGGCGATCAGAGATTATGGGGCCACAAAGTATACACACACACACACAGTATACAATCACACAGTATACACATATATGTACACACAGTATACACAGACATGTTTCTATTGGCTGAGAAGGTACTGGAGAGGTGGGGCAGCTATAATCTCGGGATTTTTAGACCAAAAGGATGTCGGTAAGGGACATTTCAGAAACAGATGTAAAAAAACACAGATTTTTTACATACTGTCCCTGGTTTTACTTAGGCTGTCAACCCTGATGGGGCCCCCTAGTGGCCCAGGGCCCTCGGGCAGTGCCCGAGTGGTCGAATGGTCAGTCCGCCCCTGCTGGTGTGTCCACATATTGGCCAGTCCCAAGGGCGATCCTGTGTCCATAGTCCCTGGTAAGTCTAAGCGGACCGACCTACATCTGGGCAGGAATGGGTTATAGAGTATACGGGCAAACCCTGCCAGCTGAAGGACATGCAGCTGGTCATGCGGCCAAGCCGCTACTCAACGCAGCCAACAGCACGCAAGACACAGTTGAATTCTATCTGTGCCTCCCAGCCCATGTAAAAAGGATCAGACCAATTTGGTAAACATGTGACCAAAGCTCTGCCCTTTTATCCACTGAATACAGTAATTAATAATGTCGCCATCACCTTTCATAGTTCATAGCTATACTGAAAAATGGGTTTCATGAACAGCACTATAATGGCAGCCTGAGCACACTATATAGAGCAGTAATTTATCAACGTATACATAGTATACTGCTTGCTGTAAAACCCATTAGAGAACAGCCAAAGATTCTAGGAGACATTGTAATGCAAATGATGCGGAGTGTGTAGTATCTGACAAGGGGCAACAATGAGCTCATTTACATAAAAAATGTATCTACTGCTGTACAGTGCTCAGCTATTTCCATACATGATCCTTTTAGAAGGGATTTAGAAGAACAATGGAAAGCCATTACTTGATTGGCACAATCTGTGTTGGAATATGGAATATACCTTTCATAGTTGCGTTCTTATGCACCCTTTTAAAAGGAAACAATAATTATTTGGGAGTCCTTTTGTTTTGTTTTTTTTTGTATATTTATAAATGTACATTTTATATCTTTTTTGTTACTATATGTATACAATGTGAAATATTATATATTATTATTATGTAGTTTTAGTCTATTTTAGTTGATATTTAGTTTCTGTTTCATGTTTTCTAGAAACTGCTTAGCAGATGCTTTTAAAAAGCCTTCTGTTTACCAAGCTCAATAGCTAAAGCTGCAACTTACACACAGAGCCAAATACTTTCGCAAGGGTCACTGTGAAGTTTCAAATCAGACAAAGCCAGCTGCAAGGCAGGCTGCTACTGCTGTGCCTTCTCTTTAGAAAACCTAATGCATCCTTTTAAAAGGAAACAATAATTATTTGGGAGTCTTTTTATTTGTTTTTTTTTTGTATATTTATAAATTTACATTTTATATCTTTTTTGTTACTATATGTATACAATATGAAATATTATATATTATTATTATGTAGTTTTAGTCTATTTTAGTTGATATTTAGTTTCTGTTTCATGTTTTCTAGAAACTGCTTAGCAGACGCTTTTAAAAAGCCTTCTGTTTACCAAGCTCAATAGCTAAAGCTGCAACTTACACAAGGGTCAAATACTTTTACAAGGTTCACTGTGAAGTTTCAATCAGACAAAGCCAGCTGCAAGACAGGCTTCTACTGCTGTGCTTTCTCTTTAGAAAACCTAATGCATCCTTTTAAAAGGAAACAATAAATATTTGGGAGTCTTTTTGTTTGTTTGTTTCTTGTATATTTATAAATTTACTTTTTATATATTTTTTGTTACTATATGTATACAATATGAAATATTATATATTATTATTATTATGTACTTTTAGTCTATTTTAGTTCATATTTAGTTTCTGTTTCATGTTTTCTAAAAACTGCTTAGCAAACGCTTTTAAAAAGCCTTCTGTTTACCAAGCCCAATAGCTAAAGCTGCAACTTACACACAGAGCCAAATACTTTCGCAAGGTTCACTGTGAAGTTTAAAATCAGACAAAGCCAGCTGCAAGGCAGGCTGCTACTGCTGTGATTTCTCTTTTCGAAAACCTAATGCATCCTTTTAAAAGGAAACAATAATTATTTGGGAGTCTTTTTGTTTGTTTTTTTTTTTTTTGTATATTTATAAATTAACTTTTTATATATTTTTTGTTACTATATGTATACAATATGAAATATTATATATTATTATTATGTACTTTTAGTCTATTTTAGTTCATACTTAGTTTCTGTTTCATGTTTTCTAGAAACTGCTTAGCAGACGCTTTTAAAAAAGCCTTCTGTTTACCAAGCCCAATAGCTAAAGCTGCAACTTACACACAGAGCCAAATACTTTTGCAAGGGTCACTGTGAAGTTTCAGTCAGACAAAGCCAGCTGCAAGGCAGGCTGCTACTGCTGTGCTTTCTCTTTAGAAAACCTGTGACACTCTGGAAATTCTTTGTCATGTATAATGATTACAGCTGAACCTTGGTTAACGAATAACGTGGTTAACAAGCGTTTTGAAAGACGAGCAACTTTTTATTTTTTTTAATTCTGACTCGGTTTGCGAGTGTTGTCTCGCAAAATGAGCAGAATTTAAGCTAATGGGGTGCGCAGTACCGCATTTGGCCAGAGGTGCGGGGGCGCCGATGACACTCGGAATGGTTCGGAGCCATTTGGAGCCATTCGGAAATACTCTGAATCACTCGGAAATACTTGGAAATACTCAGTTCCCGAGTGTTTTCCGAGCCTTTCGGAGGGTTTCCGAGTTCAGCCGAGCTGTCCCCAAATATTTCTGAGGCTCTCTGGCGCCCCCCCACCTCTAGCCACACGCGGTATTGCATGCAATATATTGAATTATCTTCGTTTCCATTGACTTCTATGGGGAAACTCGCTTTGAAATGCGAGTGCTTTGGATTACAATCATTCTCCTGGAACGGATTATGCTCGTAATCCAAGGTTCCCATGTATTTGTAAATAAATATCCACTCGACAAAAGGAGGAACATTGTTTACATTTTTATTTTTTTTTGTTCCTGACCATAGTGAATAAAGAATGAAAATATTTTGGAAACCAAAACACATTACCCTTAACCACTTGACCTCTGGAAGATTTACCTCCCTTCATGACCAGGCCATTTTTTGCGATGCAGCACTGTGTTACTCCAACTTTTATCTTTCAAAAGCCATCATTGAGCTCCAGACAGGTGATTTTGTCTAGGCTGAGATAATGTCATTAGTCCACTGCAGTCAGGAGCTGGCATTTCCTCAGTCTCCTCTCCCTCAATGATCAGACTGCAACCCATCAGACTGTTTTATTTACTAAAACTGGAGAGTGAAAGCCCGTTTAACAAATTTTTCTGAAATTCGAAAAATTTGAAAATTCTAAAATAAGAACGAAAATCTGAAAATCCGAAAATACGAAATCAGAAAATTCGAAAATTCGAAAATCTGAAATACTAACACTAAAGCCCCATACACACGGTCGGATTTTCCGATGGATTCTGTCCTATCAGACAATGTTGTCGGAAATTCCGACCGTGTGTAGGCACCATCGGACAGTTTCCATCGGATTGTCTGACGGACAAAGTCCTATCTCCTGCTGGATAGATTTTTTGACAACAAAGTCCGATCACACCAAATCCGATCGTGTGTAGCGAATTCCGACGGACAAAGTGCTACGCATGCTCAGATCACATTACAAGACCAAAGCTATTGGCTACTAGCCTCTACGTAGTCCCGTCGTAGGCAACAAACGTCACCACGTTCAGAATGATCGGATTTTCCGACAACTTTGTCCGCCCGTGTGTACGCAAAACCAACATCAGACAAAGTCTGACGGACATGATCCGACGGACCTGGTCCTCGGATAGTCCGCGCGTGTGTATGGGGCTTATCTATTAACCACTTCAGCCCCGGACCAATTGTCAGCTTAAGGACCAGAGGTCTTTTTTCAATTTCGCACTGCACTACTTTAACTGGTAATTGCGCGGTCATGCAATTTTGTAACGAAACGAAATTTGCGTCCTTTACTTCCCACAAATAGAGCTTTCTTTTTATGGTATTTGATTGCCTCTGTGATTTTTATTTTTTGCGATATAAACGGAAAAGAGCGAAAATTTTGAAAAAAAAAGAAATTTTCTACTTTTTGTTATAAAAAAAATTAATAAACTCAATTTTAGTCAAACATTATGGCCAAAATGTATTCAGCCACATGTCTTTAGTAAAAAAAATGCAAATAAGCGTATATTTATTGGTTGCGCAAAAGTTATAGCGTTTACAAACTAGAGTACATTTTCTGTACAAAACCCCCCCAAATGACCCCATTTTTTACACCGCTTTTAATTTATGAATATTTTTTTTTTTACTGCAAAAATAAAAAATAATTTTTTTTTTCTTCAAAAAGTTGTCACTAAATGATATATTGCTCACACATGCCCTTGAGGTGCTAAAATGGCAGCTTCCAGGTTTTATTGTCAAAGCTTAATTGAAGACGCTGAAGTTAGAAACTGATTGGCTACCATGCACAGCTGCACCAGATATTAGACTCTCCAATCTTAGTAAATCAACCCCATTGCATCTTTGTACTAGACATGTGCAATTCTTCTCGCTCTGAATTTGTTTTTCAACGAAATTCGACAAATTAGTTAATTCGGAACTATTTCAACTAACGAAAGCCCGTTTAACAAATTTTTTCCGAAATTGAAAAATATGAAAATTGGAAAGTTCAGAAATTCGAAAATTTGAAAATAAGAATGAAAAACTGAGAATTTAAAAGAACGATAATCAGAAAATTAGAAAACCTGAAAATTCGAAAAATCTGAAATACTAACACTAACTATTGATAACTATTACTAACTATTAAATTATAAGTGTTGGAATTGCCTTACAAATTTGGCTGTTAGTGAACGTAATGAATACGAATTTATCAGAAGTTACAAATTATCCGAAAAAACGAATGCCGCATCTAAACAAATGTAACGTAACAAATTAATAATAATTAATAACAATAATAATAATAAAAAAGTTTTATTATTATTATTTATTATTATTAATTTGTTAAGTTACATTTGTTTAGATGCGGCATTCGTTATTTCGGATAATTTGTAAACTTCAGATAAATTTGTATTCGTTATGTTTACTAACAGCCAAATTTGAAAGGAAATTCCAATACCTATAATTTATTAGTTAGTTATTTAGTTAGTTAGTTATTATTTCAGATTTTCTAATTTTCCGATTTTCTAATTTTCCGATTTTTATTCTTATTTTTGGATTTTCGAAATTTTGGATTTTCGAATTTTCGAAATTTTGGATTTTCAAATCTTTTCGAAATTTTGGATGTTCGAATTTCAGAGTTTTCAAATTTTCGAATTTTCAAATTTCTGAATTTTCGGATTTCGAACTTCGAATTTTTCCGAAGTTACGAATTTATTTGAAATAAGGAATTTCGGTTCATAACGAATGACCCAAAAAAACAAACAAATTTTTCGGCAGCGTACATGCCTACTTTGTACCAAGTCACAAAGCGAGAGGCTGCAGCGGGGGCTAATTTGTGAACAGAGCCAAGAACTGCACTGGCACCGGTATCTTAGACCAGATGGTAGACCATGGACCTGAACAAAGATGGCTCTGCCCTTTTCGAAAGAGAAACACACAATGACATTGTGGGGGGGAGTAATGTGACATCTTTAGAGGTAATAAATACCTGGAAGTGTTACGCTGACACCTTACAGCATGCATGTACTTAGCATTAACCACTTCCCGACCAGTCGCGGCAGTTATACTGTGGCAGGTTGGCTCCCCTGGGTGAGCCAACCTGTATGCCGTACGCCAGCTCTGTAAGGCGCTGTAGCAGGCGCCCGCAGCGTGTGCCCGGCGGGCACCCTCAGTCGCTTGTGCGAGAACCTGGGTCTGTTTGTGTAAACACACAAATCCCGGTTCTGTCAGGGGAGAGGAGAAAGATTGTGTGTTCATACTAAGTAAGAACAACGATCTCTCTCCTCCTCTAGTCACTACTATCCCCCCTACAGTTAGAGCACACCTAGGAAACACAGTTAACCCCTTGATCGCCCCCTAGTGTTAACCCCTTTCCTGCCAGTGACATTTATACAGTAATCAGTGGCTATTTTTAGCTCTGATCGCTGTATAAATGTCACTGGTCCCAAAAAAGTGTCAAAAGTGTCCGATGTGTCCGTCGCAATGTCTCAGTCCCGATAAAAAATTGCAGATCACCGCTATTCCAAAAAAAAATAATAATAAAAATGCCATAAAAATATCCCCTATTTTGTAGACGCGATAACTTTTGCGCAAACCAATCAATAAACGCTTATTGCTAATTTTTTTTTTTTTACCAAAAATATGTAGAAGAATAGATGTCGGCCTAAACTGATGAAGAAATTAGTTTTTATTACATTTTTTGGGGATATTTATTATAGCAAAAAGTACAAAATATTGTGTTTTAAAAAAAAATTGTGGCTCTTTTTTTGTTTATAGCGCAAAAAAAAAAAAAAAAAAAAAACAGAAGTGATCAAATACCACCAAAAGAAAGCTCTATTTGTGGAGAAAAAAGGACGTCAATTTTATTTGTCAGTTAAAGCGACGCAGTGCCGAATCGCAAAAAATGGCCTAGTCATTAAAGTGGTGTTTCCACCAAAAAAAAAAAAAATCTTAAAATTCCTAAAAAAAAAAAAAAATTATTGAAAAAAATATATGTTTTACTCACCTCTAAATGCCTGTTGCTAGAGGGTCCCTCGTAGTCTGCCTCCTTCAGTGCCCAGGCTGGTGACATCACTTCCCCTCGGCGCAGTCCGTTATCTGGGACACGTGACAGGTCCCAGATGACTGCGCGGCGTATCACGGCTCCGCCGAGCGGAGAACGAGAATCCCCCGCATCGCTGGACAGGTAAGTGTCCGATTATTAAAAGTCAGTAGCTGCAGTATTTGTAGCTGCTGACTTTTAAATATTTTTTTTTTTAAGGGGCAACCCACTTTAAGCGGGTAAATCTTTCCGGGGCTGAAGTGGTTAAAAATAATTTAGGAGAAAGAGGAAAATAATTTAAAGGGGTTGTAAAGGTTCGTTTTTTATTTTCTAAATAGGTTCCTTTAAGCTAGTGCATTGTTGGTTCACTTACCTTTTCCTTCGATTTCCCTTCTAAATGTTTTTTTTTCTTTGTCTAAATTTCTCACTTCCTGTTTCTCCTCAGTAAACTTCACACCATCATCCGAGCGGTGTTTAGTCAGCCAGAACAGCTTATTGAACAGCTTACTGAGGAGGAACAGGAAGTGAGAAATTCAGACAAAGAAAACAAAGAAAAAAAAACATTTAGAAGGGAAATCGAAGGAAAAGGTAAGTGAACCAACAATGCACTAGCTTAAAGGAACCTATTTAGAAAATAAAAAACGAACCTTTACAACCCCTTTAACTTTACTTTTTTTTTTCTCCTTTTATATATCTAATAATCATACCATTGCACAAGTGAGATGTGAAGGTAAAACATATATAAATGTTAGAATAAATAAATTAAAAGAAAATGTAAATTTTAAGACCTTATATATCTGCCGAAAATAGAATCGATCTGTGTTAAGATATATTCTGTGATACGCATGCAACTGAATTATGTTTGTCTATATGTATAAAAAATTGTTGAAAAATAAAATATCCGCTTCCTGACCGGCGCACGACGATGTACGTCGGCAGAATGGCACGGACAGGCATAAGGGCGTATATATACGTCCCCTTTAAGATGCCGCCGTGCCATCGGGCGCGAGCCGTGGGGACACCTGCGATCGTCTCACGGGAAGGCTGAACGGGGAGATGCGGAAATAAACAGCATCTCCCTGTTCTGCCTAGCAACTAGGGACGCCGATCTCTGCTCCCTGTGATTGGAGCAGAGATCAGCATTCACTAGCTGACAGCCACGCACCCCCCCCCCCCCACAGTAAGAAACACACCCCTAGGCACACTTAACCCCTACACTGCCCCCTAGTGGTTAACCCCTTCACTGCCAGTGTCATTTATACAGGAATCAAGGAATCAATGCATTTAAATAGCATTGATTGCTGTATAAATGACAATGGTCCCAAAAATGTGTCAAAAATGTCCAATGTGTCCGCCATAATTACACAATAAAAATCGCTGATCGCCGCCATTACTAATAAAAAAAAATTATTAATAAAAATGCTATAAAACTATCCCCTATCTTGTAAACGCTATAAGTTCTGCAAAAACCAATCAATAATCGCTTATTGGGTTTTTTTTTTTACCAAAAATATGTAGAAGAATACGTATCGGCCTAAACTGAGGAAAAAAAATTTTTTTTTTATATATTTTTGGGTGATATTTATTATAGCAAAAAATAAAAAAGAATGTGTTTTTTTCAAAATTGACGCTCTATTTTTGTTTATAGCGCAAAAAATAAAAACCGCAGGGGCGATCAAATACCACCAAAAGAAAGCTCTATTTGTGGGGAAAAAAAGGACGTCAATTTTGTTTGGGAGCCACATCGCACGATAGCGCAATTGTCAGTTAAAGCGACGCAGTGCCGAATCGCAAAAAGGGGCCTGGTCCTTTGGCTGCAAATTGGTCCATAACAAAAATATACAGATGACAGGTCCACTTTAAGTAAAGCAAATCTCATACACATAGTGATTATATAAATCCATCCTTGTTTTTCACACTAAGCGACTCGCAAGTCATTTTAGTCGGAATGTTTATTGTACATTTGCGCAGTACTTTGATGTGTAATATTTTCCTAAGTATATATTTGAGGATATAAAAAGCCTCCTATGAATTGAACTTCATTGCTCTGCAGCCTAATTTCGAATGTCTAACGTGTAATTGAGCCGATCATTAAAGGCTTCTCCAATAATTAAACCACCTCCGTTGTGTGTTTGAATTTCGTACATTCGGTTTTCATAGAAACTAATTGGCCAATTGCAATTAGGTACCTTCCATCTTTGTAATTACTCCGCGACTTATGAAATTTCAGCTGTCATGTAGTATGATTGCTACACCTTGCTGCTGGAGTGTGTTGATTAAAATAATTGTGTTTAGAAGATTCGAGAAGTTAAGATAAATTGGTCTGACAAACACACCGCCATCGGAAACCGCCTGGTATATCCCGTTATCATGACGTCGGCCGGGCTATTTAAAGAATAAAAAAAAGGTAAAAATTCTGCGCTATTCAAAAGATGAGCGTCCAATAGCAGCTTCAGGAAGACTGTTATAGAGTCAGGGCCCCTATTAGAAATCGTGGGGCACCCCGACAAACCTTCTGAGGGAGGAGGGATCCCCGGGGGCTGCACATCCACAACAATAATGCGATAGTAGGAGAGACAACCACAGCTTGGGCTCCCGCCAGGCCACACCAATAATGCCATATGCAGGGTGCCATGTTTAACTTCCAGTGACCAGTATGAGAGTGAGAGCGATAACACCAAATTTAACACACCTGCTCCCCATTCACACCTGAGACCTTGTAACACTAAGGAGTTACATGACACCGGGGAGGGAAAATGGCTAATTGGGCCCAATAAGGACATTTCCACTTAGGGGTGTACTCACTTTTGTTGCCAGCGGTTTGGACATTAATGGCTGTGTGTTGAGTTAGATGAGGGGACAGCAAATTTACACTGTTATACAAGCTGTACACTCACTACTTTACATTGTAGCAAAGTGTCATTTCTTCAGTGTTGTCACCTGAAAAGATATACAGTGGAAACTCCGTTTGCGAGTAACGCGGTTAACAAGCGTTTCGCAAAGACGAGCTCTGTATTTCTAAAAATCCTAACTCGGTTTGCGAGTGTTGTCTTGCAAAACGAGTAGGATTCAGGCCAAAAGCAGTGTGCAGTACCGCTTTTGGCCTGAGGTGGGGGGCGCCGGAGTCGAAAAGCGCCGATCGTCGGCGTTCGGAAATGCACGAAAAGGCCCAAGGACAGTTCGGCTGACCTCGGCAAACCTCGGAC